>CAHIKZ030004897.1:552500-562500 GCA_903632075.3 Acanthosepion pharaonis | reverse complement strand
TGGTCCTAATTCTTCAGATTCATACAAAAATATGGGTGACAAATATTTATTGTCCTCTTTATCGTGTTATACCAACGTAAAACTGCCTCCTCAAACACGTGTGCAGATATAATATGTAATAATATGTAAAAACACGTGTGCAGATAATAATAATAATAATAATAATAATAATAATAATAATAATAATAATATGTAATAAGATGTAGAAATAATAATATGTAAGGTTTTAAGCCTGGAAAAATTTGTTATCGATATTTTTGTATGAAAATGGAGATCAGAAAAATTAGGACCCATATCCCGGTCCTTAGGAAATAAATTATAATGCCATAAACTCTTAAAGTAGTCTGTTTCTTAATAATAAATTTATATATATATATGAGTGTGTGTGTGTGTGTGTTGTGTGTGTGTGTGTTGTGTGTGTGTGTCCTTTTCACTGATCTAAAATATGCTGTTATATAAAAAAAAGCATGATCAACCAAGCAATAATAAATGGTTGTTCGCACGCATTATTCTATGAAGAATCGAGCCAAATATATCAGATGCTTATCAACACTAACTTCTCCAACTATGCTGCCGACGAACAAATAAAATTAGCTGAAAATAATTTTACAAAACATAAAGCGAGCAATCATCTTGATATAAAGAACAAAAATCATCATTAACCTATTCTACCGTAATCCGATCCACCTCAACAGAGAAAACAAAAGTCGAAAAAAGTCATTAAACACATAGTTTTCCTGTAATTATCATTTTTAACGAGTCCAATATATAACTTAGATTTATCAAGGGTGAAAGACTCAAGCAAGTGAAACGTTGGCATAAGGACAATTACGATGCTACTTGTATGACTGTAAATAATGATAATTTAATTTTCACAAATCCAAACATAAAAATCCTATTATAATAGTGATTGTTCTTCCCTTCGCTAATTAGCACGGCCGTTTCTCTCAAATTCCTGAGGAAGCCGGAGGCTAAATCAAGAGCCATCCGCAGGATCTAGGTTAAATGTCACCCGATAGGGCAGCTTTTAAGCTAATATATATAATTCGACTCTCCCGTCGAATTCGACGTATGAGGTTCAACAAGATCAGTTCCTAGGAAACTGACAGCCAAACAACAGCACATATGATTTGATTTTAGTGATGAAGGTATCGTGCTGGACCATCCACACTTTTTGAAGGGCCGAATACAGAGACCTGGTGTACTATGTGCCACAGGGTCCCCAAACGACCCTCCACAGGTTTTGAATTCAGAGTTTTCCTTCTCCTAGACCAGTTGCCATCCAAGGCTATAGAACCCAGTCTGTACTGCTATTTACCCATAGCTGAAAGGAGAAGAAGAGAATTAATACGTTTCCCAAGGGTAATAGCACAGAAGTGGAATGGATTTGAATGGAATTTGAACTTGGCCCTCCTCTATTCCACTCACGGGGCAGATTTCTTTTCCCGCAGTAGGTTGCCATTTCTTTCTGTGGTAGACCAGTTGCCATCCAAAGCTATAGAACCCGGTCTATCGTTCTATTTACCCATAGCTGGAGAGAGAAGAAGAGGATTCATACTTTCCCCAAGGGTATTAGAACGTAAGTGAATGTAACTGGATTCGACTGGAATTCGAACTAGGCTCTCCGATATATATATATATATATATATATATATAATGACCAAGGGAATTCAGAGCAGCATGAATCCATCCAGCTCTTACCTCAAATAACAACTTAAAAGAGACTGTTTGACCAACACAAGGACTGACAAAATTCATGCAAAAAAATTTAAAAAATAAAAAAACAAATGAAAACTACAGACAAAAGTTCATTTTCTCCATCAAGACATTCATTTCTGTAGTTCACTGCTACCAGCAAGTAGAAAAATTTTTCTCCTGATGATGACCATGTTAGCCGAAACTAGTCGAGGAATGTAAATGAAATAATAATAAAAAACGAAAGAATATTAAGATAGAACCCAGTGTGTCTGAAGATTTTATTTTTTTTTTAAATATTTTTATTGTTCAATATATATATATATATATATATATATATATATATATATATATATATAAGTTAAAAAACTTGGTTAATCCGTATGGGTAGTCCCAAGGAGGATGAAATCCTGAGAGCTCAATGTAAATCCAGAGCTAATATTTTAAAAAAAAACAGACCACTTTAAGGTTCCATTATAATAATTTATTTCACCAGAGCCCCTTTAAAGGACGCCATATATATATATATATATATATATATATATATATATATATATATATATATATATAATAAAAAGGCTTAAACACTAATATTCCATGGTCATAATTTATTCCATTGGAATCGTAAATACGATCCAAAAAGCCTTTTTTATTATATCCTTACTCTGTCCTAGACATTGAGTTCTACCTGGATCCTTCCTCTTGAAAAATTTTTTCTGAAAATATACATGTATGGGAATTTTTATATATATTTTGCATATGTATGTATATTTTCCACTAATATTATCAATCATTATATATATATATATATATATATATATATATATATATATATATATATATATATATATCACAGTTTTTTCATATAGACAAAAACGATTTAGTCACGACAATCTACACAATTCAGCCTCTGGCTTCGTTTTAAAGTTACCAACAAAATTTGCAATTATTACTATATTCCTACTTCCTCTTTCATCGTCTTACTCTGACATATTCACACATTTCCTCCCCACCCCTCACTCTTAGGAGGCCTTGACCTCTGTTTGTCGTCTAAAAGAAATTCCGGGTTCGAGCCAACACTTTAACACCTCACTTTAACACTTCAAGAAACTTTCAACCAACTGATATCAACAAACAGTTTCACTCTGTCACCTTTTTCCCTCTCCTATTTTTTTCTTTATCCTTATCCGTTTCTTAAAATGTAGATATTTTTTTCAAACAAATAAAAAAAAGGAAGTGATGTCCCACGTGCGGCCTGTTTATAAACAAAATTTTTCATTGTTCTCACCAGTCGATGTGCAACTAAATGCACCGAAACGAAGTTGCATCTTTGTAGTGAGTAAATTGTTTTTTGTCTATAAGAAAAAATTATAATAAATAATTATTGCTCTACTATCGGTATTGAGCACTGTTTTGAATTAATAATGCGAACGTTATAATTTATATATTTTAGCACTCATTACATTTATATACAGTGTAACCCGGATATAAGAGACCCGGATATAAGAGAAACCCGGATATACTAGAGATTTTCTCTGGTCCCAAATTAGAGCCTGTGTAAATGTATATAAAATAGACCAAAACCTGATATAAGAGAAACCCGGATATAAGAGACTTCGTCTCCGGTCCCGACAACTCTCTTATATCCGGGTTACACTATATATATATATATATATATATATATATATATATATATATATATATTAGTTAGTTAGTTAGTTGCCATCCAAGGTTTTTATGAAAAAAACTAGGTAATCCGTATGGGTAAACCTAAGGAGGATAAAATCCAGAGAGCTCAATGTAAATCCAGAGCAAATAAGTTAAATAAAAACAGACCACTTTAATATATATATATATATATATATATATATATATATATATATATATATATATATATATATATATGTGTGTGTGTACTTAGGCAGCATTTTTCATTCATACATGTTTCACCTATTATATCAAGTTCCTAACGTTTTGTACGTCGAACCTCTTTTAGGACCGACTAAACTGTCTGTTTCTGTTTATATGGATGATTTCCAAGCAACGATAAACACGTGCATATATATATATATATATATATATATATATATATATATAGATAGATAGATAGATAGATAGAGATAGATATATATAGATATATATATACTCGACTCTCCCGTCGAATTCGACGTATGAGGGACAAGCAGATCACTTCCTATGAAACCGACAGCCCTTGAGATTTGATTATAGTGTTGAAGGTTTCGTGCAGGACCATCCACACTTTTTGAAGGGCCGAATACAGCCCTACGTGCCACAAGGTCCCCAAACGACCCTCCGCAGGTTTTGAATTCAGAGTTGTCCTTCTCATAGACCAGTTGCCATCCAAGGCTATAGAACCCAGTTTGTTTTGCTATTTACCCATAGCTGGAGGGAGAAGAAGAGAATTCACACCTTTCCCAAGGGTATTAGCACGTAAGTGAGGGTAATGGATTCAACTGGAATTCTAACTCGGCTCTCCGATTCCTCAATACAAGTCTTTATCCATTACTCCACCGTGCATTCATATAATAATGATGATAATAATGGACTCTCCCGTCGTTTTCGACGTATGAGGATCTGACAGCTTATTGATTCAGTTATGTAAGTGTATGCGATAATCTTAAGTGGCACTTAAGACCCACTAGTGATTTACAAAGGAGGCCACATATGGAGCAAGTGTGAGGATTGTGAGAAAAGATCACTGTTAGATTGGCTGACCTTTTAGATCGTGCTCTCGCTTCTTGAAGATTGTTCAGACAAGCAGATTGAAAATTACTGAGTCCACTAAAACACGTTGATCTCCATTCTACCCGCTCCAAGGCTAATCCTCAAGGGTATCATATATATATATATATATATATATATATATATATATATATATATATATATATATATATATATATATATATAATTATATTTTGTGTTTGCTAAACTGGGGACTGCTAACCAATTTCATTGTGCATTGCGCAGGGAAAAGAAAGACTGAATGAAAGAAAGAAAGGCAGAAAGAAGTCTATTAGAAAAAGAAGGGTATTAGAAAGAAAGAAAGAAAAAAGAAAGAAAAATAGAAAGAAAAAAGAAAGAAAGAAGGGTATTAGAAAAAAGGGTATTAGAAAGAAAGAAAGAAAGTAAAGAAAAGAAAGAACGAAAGAAAGAAAGAACGAAAGAAAAGAAAGAAAAAAGAAAGAAAGAAATAAAGAAGAAAAAAGAAAGAAAGAAAGATCGAAAGAAAAGAAAGAAAAAGAAAAAAGAAAAAAGAAAGAAAGAAAAAAAAAAGAAAAAAGAAAGAAAGAAAGAAAGAAAGAAATAAAGAAAGAAAGATGGGCATTAGAAAGAAAGAAAGAAAGAAAGAAAGAAAGGGAAGGAATAAAGAAAGAAAGAAAGAAAGAAAGAAAAAAGAAGAAAAAGAAGAAAAGAAAGAAAAAAAGAAAGAAAAGAAAAAGAAAAAGAAGAAATAAAGAAAAAAGAAGGAAAGAAAGATCGAAAGAAAAGAAAGAAAAAAGAAAGAAAGAAAGAACGAAAGAAAAGAAAGAAAGAAAGAAAGAAAGAAAGAAAAGAAAGAAAGAAAAGAAAGGAATTAAAGAAAAAAAGAAAAAGAAAGAAAGAAAGAAAAGAAAGAAAAAAAGAAAGAAAGAAAGAAAGAAAGGAAAAAGAAAAAACGAAAGAAAAGAAAGAAAAAAAGAAAGAAAGAAGAAAGAAAGAAAAAGTAAAAAGAAGAAAGAAAGAAAGAAAAACAAAGAAAAAAGAAAAGAAAATGAAGAAAACGAAGAAAAAAGAAAGGAAAAAAATGAAATTCAGAAAAAAAGAAAAACTAAATTGAAAGAAAGAAGAAAATTTAAAAAGAAAAAAAGTAAAAAGAAAAAAATCTATAAAGAAAGAAAATGTAAATGTCTTAAAACTTGGTGTACAAAATATATTTATATATATAAATATATATATTCATATATATATATATATATATATATATATAAATTGTTCTACCTTATGGACTTTCCTTTTTCAACGCAAGTCCTAGGGCTTTGTTACCAGACAAGAAGGAAATTTGAACTTTTGAATATCTTCAAAAGCAGATGTCCGTTTTTTGTTAATTATTATTATTATTATTATTATTATTATTTTCTCATTCAGATTAAATGTATACGTTTCCTTTTCTAAAAAAAAAAAAAAAATGTTAACACATTGATAAAACTAAATTGATTTCCACAAATTAAAAAAAAAATCTTTAAAAAAAAATAAAGTTATTTCTTCATGAATAATTTACTAAAAAGTTCAGAAAACTTTTAAGTATCTCTCTTAAGCTTTTAAGTGTTGTTTTGTTCTTTTTAAAAAGTGCTTAGTTATTTTCCTTTTTCTTTTCAATTTCCATAATTTTTCATTGCTCAGTCTTAGTGTTGGGGTTTTTTTCTTTCTGTTTTTTGACAGTCCGGCCTACTTCAATTTTTCTGTCTGTGTATGGTAAATCCCATAGAATGGTTCAATCTTCTATTTCTGTAACCGGCGCTTATTTCAAACTTGTTTGCTTACACATTTTTCCAAAGTGTTTGCACATTGTCCAGTGTATATGCTTTTATATATATATTTGGGGCATATATATATATATATATATATATATATATATTTGCCTAAAATTCTCCTCTGGGGCATGGACTTTAATCCAGATGAACCATCGATGAGTATTAACTTCAATTAGTCTACTGCAATCTTTTCTTGCCAACCAGTCCTTGGCTTTCTTTTCATATCTTTTGGGTTGGTTCTTGGCTTCTGTTTTGATTTACACAGAATCTACTAAATGTAAATGGATTGTTGATTTTCCATTATTGCTTTTCTGTTTTTCATGTTGTTTCATTTTCATCCAGATTTTGATTTCTATTTTGTTGGTCCTTGAATAAGACCTTTGACAACTTTTTTGAATATCTTCAAAAAGATTTCTTGTTTTTAGAATCCATTTGTCTGAGTCATTTAGAGTCCAGAGATGTTGAAACATATTGGACAATAAGGTTAGGCGCTGAGAATTTTCAGTTTTTAATACCAGTCGTCCCTTCTATTATCTTTATATTTCTTTCATTTTCTTATTGATTCTTCATTATTATTATTCTCCTTGTTCTAAATTTTTATTATTACAGCAGGGTTAATAGAGGAAGTTTGTTGATTTCTGGCGTTTATTTATCAAATTTTTCATTCCAATGGGGTCCCTCATTGTCAGGGAATTTTAAGTTAGAAAATGGGTTTATTTTCGTCTATTTTGACATTCTGTCTTGTTAAGTTGGCTGGCAAAAAAAAATAAAAAGAAAAGAGTTAAATATTCCTCTATAGATTTCGCCAAATAGGTTCCATTTTTATGTTGAAAAGTAGTTTTCCATATCGACATACATTGTTTGATGAAATTGCTGTACCTTTGTCCAGAACAATTTTTTCCAGGCAATACTATTTTTTTTTTTTCCATCTCCTAAGTTCATTGGTCTTTCTGTTCCAGGAATCCTTCAATTAGTCTACTTTCCAAGCAATTATGTCTGTTTTGTTAAAATTTTTCCAAATATTTGTGTCCAGTCCTAGGGCTCCAGCTTTGGCGAGTTTTTGTGTGCTAGGGATTGTTGATGTTCCCATATGCCACATTTTCCAATCTGCCTCTTCGATTTCTATTATTATTGTTATTTTCCTGTATTTCTTTGCATCTTTGAAATTATCATTATTATTATTATTATTATTATTATTATTATTATTATTATTATGGCACATAACTGACTGACTCACTCACCGTAAGGAAACACTGAAAATGTAAATCGTATTAGATAAATCATTTTTCACGAGAGGAAGACACGATGCCAGGTCAGTATTGCAGATTCTTCTTGAATGTGTGTGTCTTCTATGTGTGTGTTTTTTTCCATTGGACCCGCTTAATCGATATAGCAATTGCAATCTTTCTTACGACCAAAATCTGTTTGAGCATGGCGTCTTATCGCTTGACCTTTTATTTTGGCAAATGAGAGATAAATCACATCACGCATATGTGCCTTCAACTATTTTTTTTTTTCAAACAACGGCTGTCAAGTTCAGATTACACCTTTCGTTCGTCGCCCACCGTGCAAGAACCCGCAAATGTGAAATAAAAGACAACTGCACACGTTAATTAAAGCCACATGTCAGCAATTCAATTGAATGTTGGCGGTGGTAACGTCTAGGAAAGCCAAACCATCACGAAATTCCAATATACGGAACTAATGCAAATCATATTTGACATTCACACGAGCCAATTAGACACGCGAGTATAGAATCTTTCTTTATCTATGAAGAGAAATATACGATTATATACGATAATAGGATACCAACGCCCAAGATGTGACAGAAAATGGGATTGGCGGGACGAGTTCAAGTTCAGACAGCGTCTGTAACGTTATTTTATAGACGGACAGGTAAATAGCCTAAGATAGATAGATAGATAGATAGATAGATAGATAGATAGATATGAATAGACTGAGACAGGTTAAACAGCTTAATATGACATATATATATATATATATATATATATATATATATATATATATGCACACATATATATATATGAGTATATGTATATATATATAGAGAGAGGGGATAGATAGATAGATAGATAGATAGATAGATAGATAGATATGAACAGACTGAGATAGGTTAAACAGCAATAATATGACATATATATATGTACATATATATATATATATATATATATATATGCACACATGTATATATATATATATATATATATATATATATATATATATATATATATATATAGAGAGAGAGAGAGAGAGAGATAGGGGGGGAGGGAGGGAGATAGATATATAGAGATGAACAGACTGAGATAGATAGATAGATAGATAGATAGATAGATATAAAACAAAGTGAGACTGATAGATGAAAAAGCCTAATATAACAGAAACATAGATATGAAGATGTGAACAGTGAGATAGATAGATAGATAGATAGATAGATAGATAGATAGATAGATAGACTTAGATTGACAGATGAACCAGCCTAATATGATAGAAAGATAGATATGTAAATATGACCAGATAGATAGATAGATAGATAGATACATAGTTATGAACAGACTGAGATACATTGATAGATGAAACAGCTTTATATGATAGATAGATAGATAGATAGATAGTAAATTTTTACACATCATCCTTACAAATTTTTTTTAAAAAAAGTCTATGACAAAAATATTTTGCATATATTATGCGGGAGTTCAAAAAAGTCCCTTGGAAGTCAGAAAATTTTCTGTTGCTCTGGCAACTTTGTCAGTGCTTGCAAAAAAATTTACTGTTTACCCACACGTCAATGAAATTAAAATACATAAAAAATATACAAAGCATATATTTTTGTCCTCCACTCCCATATATATTCAGGCTGGAAACTGATAATTAAGATACAATGCTGATTCCTATATTAACATTGGCTATATTCATAAACACTCTACCTCAAATGTTGATATTATCCTCCCTATACATATATATATATGACAAATGTTAGACACAATATATATATATATATATATATATATATACAGACATGACAGAATTGAATAGATGCTCACAGAAACCGTTTATTTTATTAAACAACTAATTTATACAAATGAATTAATTATAAATGGTCATAAATTTAATAACTAATACTTGGTTGACATCCCTTTTGCTTTTTTTTAAATGCAAGAACCCTTCTAGGCATGCTAGCGATGAGTTCACAAATATCATCTTGAGGGATTTCTTGCCATGTTTGACGCAATAATCCTAAAAGTTCGGGCTTAGAAGATGGCTTCCTGTTCTTTTTGCAGAGTTTTCGATCTAATATGCCCCAAAGGTGTTCAATAGGGTTAATATCCGGGGACTGACTTGGCCATGGAAGTTTATTGATCCCATTTTGTCTCAACCAATGTTGCGTTGCTTGAGCAGTGTGACATGGAGCTCCATCTTCCATAAATAGGGAGTCAACTTTGCTCATTCTACTACTTGAGAATATTGGAAGGAGCCCTTTTTTTTAATATAGAAACATATTTGGTTGAATTAATGTTTCCTTCACACTCCGCAAGCTCTGAGCGACCATCACTCCAAATTGCACTCCATACCATTTCTGAAAGGCCCCCATTTTTCACCGTTGGCTGCAGTCTTTTTAAATCAAACTCTTGACTACAGAGTCTCCATACCCATACTCTTCCACTGTCGGAAAATAATGCAAATCTTGACTCATCAGAGAAAATGACAGTGGTCCGAAAGGTCACAGGTCTCTCCACCATCTCATGAGCCCTATC
>CAHIKZ030004897.1:535000-545000 GCA_903632075.3 Acanthosepion pharaonis | reverse complement strand
AAATTCCGGCAACCTTGCCAGAAAAATAAAATATTAGATATGGAATCGTAATACAGTGAATTGTTTGTTAACAAAGGCTTAAATCCTCTAAATAAACCTTTCCCTGTTGATAAACAAATGCCGAATTTCTATAAACCAATTTCATTTCCAAATATATTTTTATAAACAGAAATATCATGTTATCTTCCCTTACGATCTTTTGTTTTCTGAGAATTTAGATTCAGGGTATCCCCAAAAATTCGACACCATTTTAAAAGCAATTATCTTGAAAACTACTAACTCTAGCTCAATGAAATTGAACAGTTTATCTGTTGAACATCATAATTTTATTATGGGACCGATTTCATAAATGTTCAATATTTGCACCGCCTGTGACACGGCACACGTCAAGTTGGTAGTTAAGCTCTTGCCAAACACGTTGTAGCATGTCTTCGGTAACACTATCCAGTGCGGAAATGATTCTCGGCTTGAGTTCTTCAATGCTAGCAGGAAGCGGGACATTAAGCAGTACATTCACATAGCCCCATAAAAAGAAATCACATCGGGACAGGTCCGGTAACCGCGACGGCCATTTCGTCTTCATCTCCACCACACCCGATCCATCTGTCTGGCAGATTCTCATTAAGATAAGCACGTACTGTCCCCTTCTATTCAATATAAAATCTTGTTCTGTTTCTATACATTCTGTGAAAATTTGAAGTTATTTCAACAAGAATTCCCCAAATTATTGGCCTGCAAAATGATGTCAAATTTTTGGGGAAAGCATTTATATTGTCTGACTGTGCGACAGCTTGTCCATTTTGATTCTTTTTTACGGTATACCAACCTATAATAGGGGAGCTTGAAAGAAAGATTTATTATTCCCATTTTTATTTCTCCCATTATGGGCATTATTATATCCATGATATAACACCGTATATCACGGACGAAACGGAAAGACTGAAAGGAAAAGAAATTACAAACATGCTTTGTTCTCAGAGGGACTTTTATACCGCTAAGAAATACACAAAACAATATACATATTTACACGTGTCCCACGTAGAGAAAAATATATATGTACACAGCAAGTAGAGTGAAAAGGAGAACGAAAAGATAGGATCTTACATATAATATGAAGATTCATTTGTGTTTCTGGAGAAGCCATGTTTAGGGCACCACGTTTCAGCGGATTGAATTGATCTACTATGTCTCAAGCGAGAGCACATTCCACGAACAGGAAATCTATCTTAAACATTTATAAATCTTCCATTCGTCCATCCGTTGAATATTGCTGCCCCAGCGGCCTTGTACTCCTGCTATATATTTAGATATCCTTGATAAAGTCCAAAGAAGAATCTGCAGTGTCATTGGTCTTGACCTGACATCTCGGCTCTTGTCACTTTCTCACCGCTCTAATGTAGCTTCCCTGTGTATTTTCTATAAATATTTTCAAGGTAATTGTTCTGATGAACTTTCCTCTATTGCACTTAGACATTATGAATGTAAGCGTTATACTAGATTGGTGACAACCTCTCATCATTTTTTTTTACATCGCACTTCTCGCTTGTGGACTTCTCCTCCAGTCAAGTTTGATCGTTCAATATTTAAATGCAATGCCAATCGTTATCTTCTGTCTTCTTAATTCCTCTTCTTTTACTGTTCTCGCTCCTTAATGACGCTTTCCTTTTTCTGATATTCTTTCACAGTCAGTAACATCCTGAATCTTAGTGGCTTTATTGCCTTGCTTGGGGGTGTAAGGATTCAAACAAACATTGCAGCGACTTCCTGGCATTTATCGGGTCGCTAAACTTAGAGTAAAATTCTGCTCGTTTAGATGTGAGAAATCTTCGACGAATCTTTAAACCTTTTTTTTTTTTTTTCGTTTGGGAAATTTTTCTCTATCAAACCGTCTTAAATCGATCGAAAAAAAAGTAACACTGTGCCTTCGCAAGACAATGTTAATGTGGAGAGTATAATAAAAACGACAAATAGAGTGCCAGAATTTTTTGCTTGTTGTCTGTGATCTTGCTTTGTTATAGAAGAGAACAACTATTGACATGTTGCAGCTACTGGACTTATAAGTGTGCATTTAGTGTTTCCTTGCGTTTTAACAACTCTCAATACATAATAACCTGACAATACAAACACATATTACATTTCTTCCATAGAGCTCAGCTTCCGGTTGTGGAGACTTATCATTGTCAAGCCACTGCTAACTGCCGGCTCTGTGAGCAAATTAAAAACATTCTAGGCCGCAATCCTGAAATTTTGGATTCCCAAATTTTCATTACTGCGATTGTTTTCGGCAGTTTTTTGTATGCGATTCTTGGCGACGAATTTTTTGTTTTGTTTTTGTTTTTTTGTACGATAAAAAAATTTTATAAATTGGAAATAAATTCGAGAATAATTGCGAAATCCAGCGAAAGTCACCAATCAAATAAAAAGTAATTGTTTGTACGGAAAGTAAGGACCTACGTACATCAAACAGTCTTTAAATTAAGTAAGCTTAAATATTAAGCCAATACTTAAATGCAGCTATCAATTTTGAGTTCCTTAGTTTATTGTTGCCTACTTTTCCCTAATTATTGTGACGAAGGCCCAATCAAGAGCCCTCCTCAGGAGCTAGCTTAAATGCCGCCCGATAAGGCGGCTTTTAAGATAGTAATAAATCAAAATTTAAAAAAGTTTAAGGAGAGACGTTAGAAGCATAAAGTTGGAGTAGAAATTTAGAAGGAATCTGAAACCCAATCCTGAACTGGAAACAAGGGATAAACCTCTATTCTTGTTCAAAAGATAGAGGAGGTATGTGAACCGGGCGATAACTCATTTTCTTCACCTATGCTCTATTTTTGGTCTTAGCAGAGTCTTGGAATGGTAAAAGCATGGTATGAGGAGTCAGGTATTCCCTGGATCGGTAACAACCGTTTTCCCAGCATCTTTGGCGAGGAATACGATATAAATGCTCCATTTGGGGTCTGGGGTGGATAGCGTTCAATTTCAAACCAACGCTTCTCCCCAAGCTATGGTTTAAATAGAAGGCTATACTAGACTCTTTAGCCTTGAGTGGTAACCAGTCTATAAGAAGAAAATCTCCGAATTCCAAACCTTGGAGAATATAAAAGGAAAGCCATTCCAATATATTCAACTCAGTATTGCTGCCGTATCTGGAGCTGCTCAGTACTTACTTCCCAAAGCGCTTGCGCGGCCTTTTGGGCGATGAATTATCCCCCTCCTCCTACAGAAACTTTCCCACCAACGAAACGTCGCAAGCCAACCGTTACACTGTAGCTATTTCCATGGAAAATGTTCAGACGATCTGCGTTCCACTAGCTTAAACCTTTTCAACTAGGATCTCCCGCATCACAAATCATCTTCATACTCTCTGTATTGCATTGTTAAGGAAGAACTTCCAGTTGAATAGCTCCGAAGAACTGTTACTTTTTAGAACAGACTCCCCAGAGGGTACTTTCCGGTCACTACGATCTTAACCTCTTCAAGAGTCAACTTGAGTCAACTGTTAGCTGTCCTACATAGCCACATAACCAGCGCTTACTTCCTGTATGTCCACGCAACAAATTCATTCCATAACCTCTACCTTGGGTGGTTCTTGCGCCTTATATTTTGGGAACATTTAGTAAAAAAAGAAAAAGAAAAGAAAAAAGTTATCAATTCACAGATAGTAAATTAAATTCATCTGTGGAGAGCCATGACCGACTCACTTGTTACAATTAATTTTAAATGTATCACTGAAAAATCGAATATCTTACCTCCTATTCCCATTGCTGTCAGACGTCATCAGCGCCCCGAAGAATATTGTCAATTTTCCAGAAAACTGCCAACACCCAATCTCTTCCGTCGGGTCTCGGTTAGTGGGGCGTGCTGCCACCACTCCCCTCTCAGTCCCACACCATCGACTATCTTCGCTCTGAGTTGGGCCCGTAGGGACGACATTCAAACTCGCCTGACTCAAGGACGGCAAACAAACTGAATGGCTGCGAGGAATTTCAAATATTTCTTCTCCTTTCCCAAAATTTTGGTTCCATTTCTCTTTCTCGCCCACGCCTGTCTGTAATTGTTTTCTTTCTTCCATTCTTTCATTATTCAGCTGTTGTTATTTCGTTTCCGTTTCATACTGTTCGTTCTTTTTTCTTTTCATCTTTATGACTTTCTTTTTGTCTTTCTTTCTTTTCATCTTTATCGTCTGCTTTCTTTTAATCTTTTCCTTCTTACTTTCTTTTCATCTTTATCTTTTCTTTCTTTCTTTCTTTTAATCTTTTTGTTTCTTTCTTTCTTTGTCTTTTTCTTTCTGTCGTTCTTTCTTTTCATCTTTAGTTTTTTTCTTTCCTTCTTTGCATCTTTATCGTCTTTCTTCCTTTCTTTTAGTCTTTTTTCCTTCTTTCTTTCTGTCTTTCTTTCTTTTTTTTCATCTTTAGTTTTTTTTTCTTTTCTTCTTTGCATCTTTATCGTCTTTCTTCCTTTCTTTTAGTCTTTTTTCTTTCTTTCTTTCTTTCTTTCTTTTCATCTTTATCGTCTTCTTCTTTTCTTTTAATCTTTTTCCTTCGTTTCTTTCTTTTCATTTTTATCTTTTTCTTACTTTCTTTTGATCTTTATCTTTTCTTTCTTCTTTTCTTTTAATCTTTTTGTTTGTTTGTTTCTTTGTCTTTTTCTTTCTTTCTTTCTTTTCATCTTTATCTTTTTCTTTCCTTCTTTACATCTTTATCGTCTTTCTTCCTTTCTTTTAGTCTTTTTTTCTTTCTTTCTTTCTTTCACTCTTTTCATCTTTATCTTTCCTTCTTTACATCTTTATCGTCTTTCTTCCTTTGTTTTAGTCTTTTTTTCTTTCTTTTCATCTTTATCTTTTCGTCTTTTCTTTTAATCTTTTTCTTTCTTTCATACTTTCTTTCTTTATCTTTCCTTTCTTTCTTTCTTTCTTTCTTTCTTTCTTTAACGTTTTCCTCTCTTTATATCTCTTTTATTCCTCTAGTTTTATTCCTTTTCATTTCCTCTTTTTATTTGCAGTTCTTCTTATTTTTTTCTCTCTCTCTTTCTTTTTCTTTCGTCTTTCTTTCTTTCTTTCTTTCTTTCTTTCTATTCATCTTTAACTGTTTATTACCTCCTTTCTTTCATTCATTGTTTCTTCTCATTTTTTTCCTTTTCATTTATTTTTTCTTTCTTTCTTGTTTTCTTCTCCCCTCTCTTTATATTATTTTCTTTCTTTATTTCTAGTTCTTCTCATTATTATTATTATTATTATTATTATTATTAACTGTTGTTTTGATACTGTTGCATCTTCAATTGGAGTCATCGTTCCTATTATGTTAAAATTCCATCTATACTGCGTCCTTGTTTTCTGCATCTGATCGTTCGCCATCTCCGTCTTCTTCGCCACTAAATATCCTGATTTCTGGCCGTAATTACTACTATTACTACTACTACTCCTACTACCACCACCACCAGCACCACCACCACTACTACTACCATGCCGATTACAGTCTTCTCAAAACAACGATTAAGACCATGTCCGTTCCCAAGTATCTCTACGGCATTGTCGTGTATGTAGATATGTGCAAACGTTGAGTCGGCGTTTCCAAGCGCTTAAAAAACAATTTGTTTTCTTTATTTCAGGAATTTGATTCGTGTGTCCAGAAAGAATGCGTAAAAAGACAACTCATTTTTAGTACATTCTTCTTCTTCTTCTTTTTCTTCTTCTTCTTCTTCTTCTTCTTCTTCTTCTTCTTCTTCTTCTTCCTCCTCCTCCTCCATTGTTTGTTGTTGCTGTTCTTCTTTCCACTTTTTCTTCTTTTTACTCCATTGTTTGTTGTTGCTCTTCTTCTTCTTCTTCTTCTTCTGCTTCTCCTTTCCACTTCTTCTTCTTCTTCTTCTTCGTCTTCTTCTTCTTACTCCATTGTTGTTGCTGCACTTCTTCTTCTTCTTCATCTTCTTCTTCTTCTTCTTCTTCTTCTTCTTCTTCTTCTTCTTCTTATCCTTCTTCTTCGTCTTCGTCTTCTTCTTACTCCATTGTTGTTGTTGCTCTTCTTCTTGGTCTCCTTCTTCTTCTTCTTACTCTATTGTTTGCTGTTGCTCTTCTTCTTCTCCTTCTTCTTCTCCTTCTTCTTCTCCTTCTTCTTCTTCTTATTCTTCTTCGTCTTCGTCTTCTTATTCTTTTTCTTTTCTTCTTCTTCTTCTTCTTCTTCGTCTTCTTCTTCTTACTCCATTGTTGTTGCTGCTCTTCTTCTTCTTTTCTTCTTCTTCTTCTTCTTCTTCTTCTTCTTCGTCTTCTTCTTCTTACTCCATTGTTGTTGCTGCTCTTCTTTTCTTCTTCTTCTTCTTCTTCTTCTTCTTCCTCCATTGTTGTTGTTGCTCTTCTTCTTCGTCTCATTCTTCTTCTTCTTACTCTATTGTTTGCTGTTGCTCTTTTTCTTCTCCTTCTTCTTCTTCTTCCTCTTCTTCTTCTTCTTCTTCTTCTTCGTCTTCTTCTTCTTACTCCATTGTTGTTGTTGCTCTTCTTCTTCTCATTCTTCTTCTTCTTCTTCTTCTTCTTCTTCTTCTTCTTCTTCCTCCATTGTTGTTGTTGCTCTTCTTCTTCGTCTCATTCTTCTTCTTCTTACTCTATTGTTTGCTGTTGCTCTTCTTCTTCTTCTTCGTCTTCTTCTTCTTCTTCTTCTTCTTCTTCTTCTTCTTCTTCTTCTTCTTCTTACTCTATTGTTTGCTGTTGCTCTTCTTCTTCTCCTTCTTCTTCTCCTTCTCCTTCTTCTTCTTCTTCTTCTTCTTCTTCGTCTTCTTCTTCTTACTCCATTGTTGTTGTTGCTCTTCTTCTTCTCATTCTTCTTCTTCTTCTTCTTCTTCTTCTTCTTCTTCTTACTCTATTGTTTGCTGTTGCTCTTCTTCTTCTTCTTCTCCTTCTCCTTCTTCTTCTTCTTCTTCTTCTTCTTCTTCGTCTTCTTCTTCTTACTCCATTGTTGTTGTTGCTCTTCTTCTTCTCATTCTTCTTCTTCTTCTTCTTCTTCTTCTTCTTCTTCTTCTTCTTACTCCATTGTTGTTGCTGCTCTTCTTCTTCTTTTTTTCTTCTTCTTCTTCTTCTTCTTCTTACTCTATTGTTTGCTGTTGCTCTTCTTCTTCTCCTTCTTCTTCTTCTTCTTCTTCTTCTTCTTCTTCTTCTTCTTCTTACTTCATTGTTGTTGTTGCTCTTCTTCTTCTTCGTCTTCTTCTTTCCACTTCTTCTTCTTCTTCTTCTTCTTCTTCTTCTTCTTACTCTATTGTTTGCTGTTGCTCTTCTTCTTCTCATTCTTCTTCTTCTTCTTCTTTTTCTTCTTCTTCTTCTTCTTACTCCATTGTTGTTGTTGCTCTTCTTCTTCTTCTTTCCACTTCTTCTTCTTCTTCTTCTTCTTCTTCTTCTTCTTCTTCTTCTTACTCCATTGTTGTTGTTGCTCTTCTTCTTCTTCTTTCCACTTCTTCTTCTTCTTCTTCTTCTTACTCCATTGTTGTTGTTGCTCTTCCTCTTCTTCTTTCCACTTCTTCTTCTTCTTCTTCTTCTTCTTCTTCTTCTTCTTACTCCATTGTTGTTGTTGCTCTTCTTCTTCTTCTTTCCACTTCTTCTTCTTCTTCTTTTTTGTTCTTGTTCATCGTACTTTTTCTTTGTTCTTCGTTCTTCTCCGTTCTTTGTCCTTCTTCATTCTTTCTTTTTATTATTAATTATTCGTTCTTCGTTCTTCGTTCTTTTTTCATTCTTCTTCCTTCCTTCCTTCTTCCTACTTCTTCCTTCTTCGCTCATGTTTGTTCTTCTTGTTCTTCTTTCGTTCATCGTTCTTCTTTGTTTTTCTTCCTTCTTCTTTCTTCCTCCTTCATTCTTTCTTCTTCTTGTTCTCCATTTTTCGTTCTTCTTTGTTCTTGTTCTCCTCCTTCGTTCTTTTCCGTTTGTCTTCTTATTCTTCCTTTTCCTATCGTTCTTTTCCTTTAGTTTCAAATGATTATTCTTCTCTTATTCTTTTGCTCTTCATTTCTCTCTCTCTCTTCCTCTTTTCCCCCTTAAGCTTAGTCTTCTACTTCTTCCTCTTCTTTTCTTCTTCTTCTTATTCTTCTTCTTCTTCTTCTTCTTCTTCTTCTTCTAATTATTATTAATTCTTGTTTCTCTTTTGTTTCTCCTTCTACTTTTTGTCTTTTTTATGCTTTCTTTATTTCTTTCTACCAACTCATTTGTGTTTTGGTTTTTTTCCTTCATCTTGTCGTCTTTGCCTTTTTTCTTATATTGATTTAATTAAATTTCCTCTTATTGCATTCTTAGGATTCCAAATTATCATTTTTCTCTTCTGTTACACCCATTCTCTTCTTTCTTTCTTTGTTTCTTTCCTTCTTTCTTTCTTTTTTCTTTCTTTCTTTCTTTCCCTGTTGATCTCCTCACTAAATAATTTCATCACCTAAGTGCCAACTTTCCTTTTCTTTTTAAATACTTTTTAAACAACACAAACGTCAAACACCCACGAGTATCTTAATTTACTCGCTTTTTTTCCTCTCTCGATGAACTTTTAGACCAGAAATAGAAACGTAAACGGGCCCACTTTTTTCACTGATTATACCAGTTTCGGATCGAAATGTCACAGAATTATCTAAATCCATCATTATCATTTTACTGCTATAAATTCCTACTAAATTTCTTAGGCTAGACATGTGAACGGCTATTGAATCGATTTATAGCGACTCGTTGCACCTTCTCATGCTTACACCCTCGGCTGACACGAATTGGAAAGATTATGTTGAATCCATTGCTAGGCCTGCAGCAAAGTAATATGACCCACTGTGTTATACTAGATATTTTTTTTATCTCTAGAATCTGTCTTAAATATTTATAAGTCTACTATTCGTCCATTCCTTGAATATTGCTGCCACAGATAGACCGCTGGTTGTTCTGTATATATAGACATTCTGGAGGCAATCTAATGAAGAACCAGCAATATTATTTGACCTGACCTGGCATCTCGGTTTCAGTCACTTTCTCATCGCCGTAATGTAGAATTCCTGTGCCTTTTCTATAAATACCTTCACGGCAACTGTTCGGATGAGATCTTCGCCATGGTACCCAGACTTTATGAATACACTGCTAGATTGGCGAAAAAGACTCATCATTTTACGATTGAATTGTAAACGAAAGTTCTATGCTAACAATTTCTTTTCTCGCATGTGGAACTCTCTACCGGCTCCATGCTTTCCAGCAAATTTTGATCTTTAAAGATTGAAAGGTAATGCCAGTCGCTATCTACTGTCGTCCTGATTACACGTCTATTGTTCTCACGACTTAATAACGTTTCTCTTTTTTCTTATTCTGTCACACCCTGTAATTCATTGTGTCTTAGTGGCTTTGATGCCTGTCTAGTGACGGTGTTATTAAGAATAAAATTGAAAAGCAAAGAGGAGACAACTCAACAAAAAGTTGACTTCAAATAAAAGAAATAAATACAACTTGCTATGCTCCATCACTATCAGAACTCAAACCTTCGAATCTAACAGAAAAGTAAGGGAAAAAATCGAACGACAAGAGAGAAAGGCTCGACAAAATCAACCTGTTCCACCAACAACATTACCGTGCAGTCAATACACTCGACTCTTCCGAGGTAGAATTGGTCTGCATAGTTATCAACAGGCCATTATCATAAGGGAAGTGACCATCAAGGAAGAAATGGAATTCTTGGATAAGAGATAAAGCAACCTGAGACTATATATATATATATATATTCGATATATAAGGGCCAAGCAGATCAATTCCTAGGAACCGACAGCCCGACACCAGCACATGAGAACTGATTATAGTGGTGAAGGTTTAGTGCAGAACCATCCACAATTTTGAATATATATATATATATATATATATATATATATATATATATATATATATATTCCTCTACTACCATGTGTGTGTGTTTGTTATATATATATATATATATATATATATATATATATATATATATATATAATTATTTATTTAAAAATTATAACATAAATATGTTCTAAAATCACTATAAAATAGCCA
>CAHIKZ030004897.1:517500-530000 GCA_903632075.3 Acanthosepion pharaonis | reverse complement strand
TGATAATGGAAATGTTAAAGTGTAATGGTAAAGATTAATTGTAATGCTAAAGAATAATGGTAAAGAGTAATAGTAATGGTGAAGAGTAATGGTAAAGAGTAATGGTAAAGAGTAATGTTAAAGAGTAATGGTAATATTAAAGACTAATGCTAAAGAGTAATGTTAATGATAAAGAGTGATGGTAAAGAGTAATGGTAATGGTGAACAGTAATGGTAATGGTGAAGAGTAAAGGTGAAAAGCAATGGTTATGGTAAAGTGCAATGGTAAAGACTAATAGTAATTTTAAAGAGTAGTGGTAAAGTAATGATAATGGAAATGTTAAAAAGTAATGGTAAAGATTAATTGTAATGCTAAAGAATAATGGTAAAGAGTAATAGTAATGGTGAAGAGTAATGGTAAAGAGTAATGGTAAAGAGAATGGTAAAGAGTAATAGTGATATTAAAGACTAATGCTAAAGAGTAATGTTAATGATAAAGAGTGATGGTAAAGAGTAATGGTAATGGTGAACAGTAATGGTAATGGTGAAGAGTAAAGGTGAAAAGCAATGGTTATGGTAAAGTGCAATGGTAAAGACTAATAGTAATTTTAAAGAGTAGTGGTAAAGTGTAATGATAATGGAAATGTTAAAGTGTAATGGTAAAGATTAATTGTAATGCTAAAGAATAATGGTAAAGAGTAATAGTAATGGTGAAGAGTAATGGTAAAGAGTAATGGTAAAGAGTAATGGTGATATTAAAGACTAATGCTAAAGAGTAATGTTAATGATAAAGAGTGATGGTAAAGAGTAATGGTAATGGTGAACAGTAATGGTAATGGTGAAGAGTAAAGGTGAAAAGCAATGGTTATGGTAAAGTGCAATGGTAAAGACTAATAGTAATTTTAAAGAGTAGTGGTAAAGTGTAATGATAATGGAAAATGTTAAAGTGTAATGGTAAAGATTAATTGTAATGCTAAAGAATAATGGTAAAGAGTAATAGTAATGGTGAAGAGTAATGGTAAAGAGTAATGGTAAAGAGTAATGGTAATATTAAAGAGTAATGCTAAAGCGTAATGTTAATGATAAAGAGTGATGGTAAAGAGTAATGGTAATAGTGAACAGTAATGGTAATGATGAAGACTAATGGTGAAAAGCAATGGTAATGGTAAAGTGCAATAGCGAAGACTAATAGTAATTTTAAAGAGTAGTGGTAAAGTGTAATGATAATGGAAATGTTAAAGTGTAATGGTAAAGATTAATTGTAATGGTAAAGAATAATAGTAAAGAGTAATGGTAATGGTAAAGAGTAATGGTAAAGAATAATGGTAATGGCAATGTAAAGGGTAATGGTAAAGAGTAATGGTAATGAGTAAGATTAGCCATTTCTCTATAAGAAAACATCTGGTATTCATTGACCTGCTTTCGGTTGAAAATTATAAAATCTTTCTCTGAAAACAATTTTCCAAGAAAACAGACTTCTCACTATGCAGTAGTTAGCGCTCTTTCCAATATTAATGGGGCTTTTCTTCCTCACCTTTATATTTAAATAGCCAGAATATAGAGTAAAGGGGTTAATTCGTGGCCATTACCTTTCATCACCACTGAGCAGACCCCAAGTTTTTTTTTTCCAGTCATGACGAACTGTTGTACTCTCAATTTAGGTACCTCCGCTTTTTCACAGAAAAGATAACACAATGAAAAAAAGCCCCAAACTCAATAAAAATAAAGTTTTATCATCAAAATGTTTATGTTATTACTAAGAGGACAGACCAAAATATTTCTTTATCTTTTTTGGAATTTTTTAAAGATTTCTAGCACGTTCGAAATTTTGGTTTCCGGTGAAAAACTTCGAGATTCTTACAAAAATAGAATAATTGGTAGAATGAAATGAAACTTTCAGTACATATTCAGAAGTGAATTAAATTATTTTTTAATTCTTTTTTTAGAAAATCTTGGTAAAAAATATATATATTTTTTACCACCCACTTACTTATTATTTCAAGAAATCCAGTTTTTTGGGTGGGGATTTTTTTTTAATTATTTAGAAGCAAGACTCCTTGGAGAATGTAAATCGTCAATTTCTTTTTGTAAAACAGTTACCCCTTTCACCGAAAATCTGCTCTGAATTGTAAAATTACAAATGCAATAAAACTAAGAGATTATTTAATTAGAAAAATTTTAATTGCTTTGATAAATAAAACTTATTAACGACACTGTTGACTTAAGAATTTTTTTCGATAAATAATTAATTTTTACAAGAATTTTTATTTTTTTAAAAATTAATTAAATAATTTATAATATTAAAAAATTGTTTAAAATTCTGCATTGCTTCAAGGCAAGTGTTTGATGATATTGTTAAGTGAAAAGTACATTAAGGAATCAAAAATTAAAAAGCTCATAATAGTCGTTTGTACACAAATATTTTTTTAAAATATTTAAAAAAAAATTAGTGTATAGACGTTCACAATTTCTAACTATGGTAAGCCATAAATGATATTATTAAATGATATTTTATAAATTTCCACCGTGCACTCGTATGTACGATCCATCTCTAAAGAAGCTGGAAGAATGAGCAGTTCCTTGTACCGCTTCAAAAAGTACCTGATTCCTCCTGTTGTGTTCTATCCCTACAAGAGCTAGATCATACTAAAAATGGAGTATTGCTGCTACGTCTCAGCTGGGGTTGCCCAATACTCACATTCCAATCACGATAGATTTAAAAGGCTTTCGTGAAGCCTTGCGGGTTTTTTTTACCTTCCAATCACTTTTCTCTAGCCATTTTTTCTTACAATAGCCATTTTCTCTTATATCGCTGTTCTCAAGGCAGATGTTCAGGCGAACTGTATTCCCTTGCTCCACCAAGTCCAGGCCTTCACAGACACTGAGTGGATCATCATCATTCCCTTCTTATCCCATTGATAAGGAGCAAGTTCCACTCAGCTTCTTCCCCGGAAGAATCAACAATATTATTGAACCTGACCTAGCGAATCGGCTTCAGTCACTTTCCCACCGCCTTAAGGGTGCCTCTCTGTGTCTTTTCAATAAATGCTTTCATGGTAATTGTTTGGATGACCTCTTCATTATGGAACCCAGCCTTTTTTTTTAAATTCAAGGGCATTAATCCATTACCGTCAATATTTTATCAATTTATAGTATAGCTGGCTAGATGTACGTTCTATCCTAAGTTTATTTTCTCGCACTTCTCGCTTGTGGAATTCACTTCCGGCTCCATGCGTTCCAGCCAACTTTAATCTGCAAAAAAATTGAATGCAATATCAATCGCTATCTACTGTCCTCCTGATTACACTTTTCTCTTCCTGCTCATTATTAATGTTTCTGTTCTTAATTCTTCCATACCATGTAACCCCCCTTGTGTCTTAGTGGCTTTAGTGCCTTGCATGGGGTGATACTGATTAAAAAAAAATATCGCAATGTGGAGCAAATAATGTCTGTCTCTTTTTTTCAATTACAATAGATTTAATAGTAGAAGCACAAAAGGTGCGTTAAAATGAACACAAAAGATTTAGGTTTTAACACATATCTCTCCACATAGTCTGTTTCCTTGTCACTTGATACGGCAGTCGGCCAAACAGTAATGTCTGTTGATCTTTAATTATAGTATATTTAATTGAGGAAGAAGAAACAGTACACCAGGATGATTACGTCTCAAGCTGAAAGGGCATCTGTGAGAAAATGAACGCAGAAATCTGCCGAAATTTGAAATTTGCCCGCCAAGCCTACTTTAAGCTCCCATTGCCGCTACGCTAGGTAAACACCAACAAAAAAGATATGATTGTATATGTTATTTAGCTTTGCGTAACTAAGTTATATGTGTGCATCCTGTTTTGTCATTTAAAAAACAGAAGTGTGTTAAATGTCGGCAAATTTGTCGACGGTTGTAGCGGACAAGAAAGCTTATTTATTTTTTTTTTTTGACAATTTCAGCAATGTAGTATGTCAACGATGTGGTATGCCAATCAAGACGTTTTATGTGTGGTACAGAAAGAAGAATCTGCAAATTTATCAGTCTTAATCTGGCATCTCTGCTCTCACCATCGTAACGATATAAAATCTAGATAAGCTTTTTTTTGTTGTTTTTTGCCAATTTCAGCAATGTGGTATGTCAACAATGTGGTATGTCAATCAAGACGTTTTATGTGTGGTACAGAAAGAAGAATCTGCAAATTTATCAGTCTTAATCTGGCATCTCTGCTCTCACCGCCGTAACGATATAAAATCATGTAGATAAGCTTTCTTTTGTTTTTTGTTTTTTGTCAATTTTAGCAATGTGGTATGTCAACGATGTGGTATGTCAATCAAGACGTTTTATGTGTAATACAGAAAGAAGAATCTGCAAATTTATCAGTCTTAATCTGGCATCTCTGCTCTCACCGCCGTAACGATATAAAATCATGTAGATAAGCTTTTTTTTTTTTTTTTTGCCAATTTCAGCAATGTGGTATGCCAACGATGTGGCATGTAATCAAGACGTTTTATGTGTGTTACAGAAAGAAGAAAGAAGAATCTGCAAAGTTATCAGTCTTAATCTGGCATCTCTGCTCTCACTTGCCGTAACGTGGTCTCCTCCCGACTTCTACTGTATATATTTTCATGGTAGTTTGTCTGATGAGCACAGGGGAGAAAAAAGTTCCTCGGAGCAAATGCCATGAAAATATTTGTAGAAAAGTCATAGGAAAGCCACATCACGTCGGCGGAAGAGACCAGATGCCAGGTCAGGATCAATGGTATTAAAGGACAGTGCTCAGACGAACTACTTTCTTTGGTTCCACCAGGTCTAACCTCCACGGCTAGGACCCACCATGACACTTAAATAGTAACAAACCCCATACACTGTTCACGTTACTCTGTGTTTATACGCTCTGTGTACATACACAATTTATAACACGCTGAGGCATATGAGAGGAGGAAGTAATAGCCACAATCTCGACATTCCGGCAGTAATGTCATTTATAAAAATGACTGATGACATTATGGAATTACCGTATTTTCATGAACAGGATCACGCCTGTTCATTATCTATCTATCTATCTATCTATATATATATATATATATATATATATATATATATATATATAAACAGGTTAACTATCTATCTGTCTATGTTTTTTGACCGAATGTATATATCTGTCTAGTCAATTTATCTATCTATCTATCTATCTATCTATCTATCTATCTATCTATCCAATCATGTTTATTATCGATCTATCTACATGATATGGTTCCGATATATATATAAATATATATATATATATATATATATATATATAGAGAGAGAGAGAGAGAGAGAGAGAGAGAGAGGAGAAATCAGGATGAATATATTTGTATCTATCTATGTAACCATGTTTACTATCTATCTCTCCAAACATGCTTATTATCGATCTATCTACATGATATGGTTCCGATATATATATATATATATATATATATATATATATATATATATATATATATATAGAGAGAGAGAGAGAGAGAGAGAGAGAGAGAGAGAGAGAGGAGGAATCTTTTATCAGGATGAATATATTTGTATCTATCTATGTAACCATGTTTACTATCTATCTATCTATCTATCTATCTATCTATCTCGGTTTCTTCATTATCTATCTATCTATCTATCTATCTATCTATCTATCTATCTCAGCCTGTTTATTATCTATATCTACCTACCAAGGGTTCCACAAGTGGTCGCTAGTCGTTCCACAAAAAACATTCCTAAATAGTTGAATTCATTTTTGAGTATTTTCTCTTTGATTACATATTCGTAATTTTACTATACACAGACGGCATATTGTCTGAAAATCCGTGGTTATTATAACAAAATCTTCAATATCTTATATTATTTAAAATTATAATATCATAGGAAATTTTTGGCGATTTCTACATGACGTCAGTGTTAAACCGGTCTCACTGGTTAGATCCTGTACGTGACAGATTCGTGTATCATGGCGTATAAGAAGAGTGTCCATCTATTATGTTTAACACGTGAATTACAATAAAATATAAACGAGATAAATATTAATATAAAAGATAGTGATATAGGTACCTCCACAAAAAAAAAATAAAAAAAACGATACCTATAGATAAAATGAAATTTTTAAAATGATAAAGCATTCTTTAAGCTTTTATTTTAGTTTTAATTTCAAGGTAATAGATTAAAATTAATATTTCCAATAAGCAAAATATTTTGCTGTATTTCAAAAAAACTAATTTAAAACTAATTTAATTTGACTGGAAGAAGGCTTTTTCTTTTTTGCTAAAATAGTTGATTAGCGCCCTTTTAGTCGGCTTTCATTGCAATGTAATTCTATTTATTAAAAAAATCCTCGAAAAATAAAATATACTTTTCTGAAACTTTATTTGAGGAATATTAGCTGACTTAAATTATAATTAATCTGAATTGAAACATAGATTATTTAACTTAAGTTCAAAATATCTCAGAAATGCATTTTTTAACAGTAGCTGTGCCGACATGTTTGACAGCCTGATGACAGCTAATGTTGTTCTACGGAGACTCTCTGTAAAACATAATTGAAGAAAATGACGTGAGTGACTTTTTTCAATAATTCTTAACTATTCAATAATCTTTAAAATTTAGAAAAATATTCTCTGTAACCTAATGTTTTATTGAAATTAATTATAAAATTTTGACTTTAAATTTAATATAGTGATCGCTTTAATGATTTTTATACAGGGGTTCTCTGAGACATGAAAATTATTTCAAGAGTTCCACCAAGGTAGAAAGGTCGAGAAACGTTGGTCTGAATTCTGGAAAAAATTATCAGTTCTTTGTATTGTTCCAGAAAGTACTTGCTATGTTCTATCTTGACAAGAGAAAAATCAGAACAAAAATGGAATATTGCTGTCATATCTGGGGTGTAGCTGCCCAATACTAAACATCCAGGCTTGTTAAAAATTCACAGGCACCTACGCGGTCTTGTGGGCGAGTCATTAATATTAATTATTTACAACCCTACAGCCATTTTCCCACGGACAAAATTTTGTTAGCCTTTCGCTTATCTTTTCGGTATTTCGATGGAAAATGTCCAGAAGAGCTATTAATAAAGCCAAGTCGTTTAAATCTCCGGGACACATAATGAGGAAAGCAGGCCTGGCGAATTTAACACTCGCAGGACGTACTAAAGACAAGTGAAACAAGGAGAAAGAGCGAGAAACAAGGACAAAGAAGAGTAGGTTAAAAGTTACCCAGAGTGACAAATGACTTTGAAGTTGTGGAGAGCCATGATCGGCTATGTATTGGAAAGTCATGGCACGTAGCAGAAGATACTGAAAAGATAAAGAGGTTGTTTTTTTTTTTCAAAAAGGAATTCATACGTTTTCGAGGATATTTGTGCGAAATCGAAAGCGAACTCAAAGCGAAAGCAAAGCAAACGCAAAGCAAAGGCAAGGCAAACGCTAAGCGATACCAAAGCGAACGCAAAGCGAAAGCAAAGCAAACGCAAAGCGATAGTAAAGCAAACGCAAAGCGAAAGCAAAGCAAACGCAAAGCGAAAGCAAAGCAAACGCAAAGCGAAAGCAAAGCAAACGCAAAGCTATAGCAAAGCAAACGCAAAGCTATAGCAAAGCAAACGCAAAGCGAAAGCAAAGCAAACGCAAAGCGATAGCAAAGCAAACGCAAAGCAAACGCAAAGCGAAAGCAAAGCAAACGCAAAGTGAAAGCAAAGCAAACGCAAAGCGAAAGCAAACGCAAAGCGAAAGCAAAGCAAACGCAAAGCTATAGCAAAGCAAACGCAAAGCGAAAGCAAAGCAAACGCAAAGCGAAAGCAAAGCAAACGCAAAGCGATAGCAAAGCAAACGCAAAGCGAAAGCAAAGCAAACGCAAAGCGAAAGCAAAGCAAACGCAAAGCGAAAGCAAAGCTAACGCAAAGCGATAGTAAAGCAAACGCAAAGCGATAGCAAAGCGAAAGCAAAGCAAACGCAAAGCGAAAGCAAAGCAAACGCAAAGCGATAGCAAAGCAAACGCAAAGCGATAGTAAAGCAAACGCAAAGCGAAAGCAAAGCAAACGCAAAGCGATAGCAAAGTAAACGCAAAGCGATAGCAAAGCAAACGCAAAGCGATAGCAAAGCAAACGCAAAGCGATAGCAAAGCGAAAGCAAAGCAAACGCAAAGCGAAAGCAAAGCAAACGCAAAGCGATAGCAAAGATAGCAAAGCGATAGCAAAGCGAACGCAAAGCGAAAGTAAAGCAAACGCAAAGCGATAGCAAAGCAAACGCAAAGCGATAGCAAAGCAAACGCAATGCGAAAGCAAAGATAGCAAAGCAAACGCAAAGCGAAAGCAGCAAAACGCAAAGCGATAGCAAAACGATAGCAGCAACGCAAAGCGATAAAGCAACGCAAAGCGAAAGCAAGCAAACGCAAAGCGAAAGGAAGCAAACGCAAAGCGATAGCAAAGCAAACGCAAAGCGAAAGCAAAGCAAACGCAAAGCGATAAGCAAAAGCAAAACGCAAAGCGAAAGCAAAGCAAACGCAAAGCGAAAGCAAAGCGCAAAGCGATAGCAAAGCAAACGCAAAGCAAAGCAAACGCAAAGATATAGCAAAGCAAACGCAAAGCGAAAGGTAAAGCAAACGCAAAGCGAAAGCAAAGCAACGCAAAGCGGAAGCAAAGCAAACGCAAAGCGAAAGCAAAGCAAACGCAAAGCGATAGTAAAGCAAACGCAAAGCGATAGCAAAGCAAACGCAAAGCAAACGCAAAGCAAACGCAAAGCGAAAGCAAACGCAAAGCGATAGCAAAGCAAACGCAAAGCAAACGCAAAGCGAAAGCAAAGCAAACGCAAAGCGATAGCAAAGCAAACGCAAAGCGAAAGCAAAGCAAATGCAAAGCGATAGCAAAGCAAACGCAAAGCGAAAGCAAACGCAAAGCGATAGCAAAGCAAACGCAAAGCGAAAGCAAAGCAAACGCAAAGCGATAGCAAAGCAAACGCAAAGCGAAAGCAAAGCGAAAACAAAGCAAACGCAAAGCGATAGCAAAGCAAACGCAAAGCGAAAGCAAAGCAAACGCAAAGCGATAGCAAAGCAAACGCAAAGCGATAGCAAAGCAAACGCAAAGCAAACGCAATGCGAAAGCAAAGCAAACGCAAAGCGATAGCAAAGCAAACGCAAAGCGATAGCAAAGCAAACGCAAAGCAAACGCAAAGCGAAAGCAAAGCAAACGCAAAGCGATAGCAAAGCAAACGCAAAGCGAAAGCAAAGCAAACGCAAAGCGATAGCAGCAAACGCAAAGCGAAAGCAAAGCGAAAACAAAGCAAACGCAAAGCGATAGCAAAGCAAACGCAAAGCGAAAGCAAAGGAAAAAAAGCAAACGCAAAGCGAAAGAAGAACGCAAAGCGTTAGCAAAGCAAACGCAAAGCGAAAGCAAAGAACGCAAAGCGAAAGCAAAGCAAACGCAAAGCGAAAGCAAGCAAACGCAAAGCGAAAGCAAAGCAAACGCAAAGCGAAAGCAAAGCAAACGCAAAGCGAAAGCAAAGCGAAAGCAAAGCAAACGCAAAGCGAAAGCAAAGCAAACGCAAAGCGAAAGCAAAGCAAACGCAAAGCGAAAGCAAAGCAAACGCAAAGCGATAGCAAAGCAAACGCAAAGCGAAAGCAAAGCGAACGCAAAGCGAAAGCAAAGCAAACGCAAAGCGATAGCAAAGCAAACGCAAAGCGATAGCAAAGCGAAAGCAAAGCGAACGCAAAGGAAAAGCAAAGCGAAAGCAAAGCAAACGCAAACCGAAAGCAAAGCGAACGCAAAAAGAAAGTAAAGCAAACGCAAAGCGAAAGTAAAGCAAACGCAAAGCGAAAGCAAAGCAAAAACGCAAAGCGAAAGCAAAGCGAAAGTAGCAAACGCAAAGCGAAAGCAAAGAAACGCAAAGCGAAAGCAAAGCAAACGCAAAGCGAAAGCAGCAAACGCAAAGCGATAGCAAAGCAAACGCAAAGCGAAAGCAAAGCGAACGCAAAGCGAAAGCAAAGCAAACGCAAAGCGAAAGCAAAGCAAACGCAAAGCGATAGCAAAGCAAAAGCAAAGCAAACGCAAAGCGAAAGCAAAGCAAACGCAAAGCGATAGCAAAGCAAACGCAAAGCGAAAGCAAAGCGAACGCAAAGCGAAAGCAAAGCAAACGCAAAGCGAAAGCAAAGCAAACGCAAAGCGATAGCAAAGCAAACGCAAAGCGAACGCAAAGCGAACGCAAAGCGAAAGCAAAGCAAACGCAAAGCGAAAGCAAAGCAAACGCAAAGCGAAAGCAAAGCAAACGCAAAGCGATAGCAAAGCAAACGCAAAGCGAACGCAAAGCGAACGCAAAGCAAAAGCAAAGCAAACGCAAAGCTCTCGGCCGGAATTTTTAAGCCAACGCTGATAACCGCTACGCTACACACATTCAAATAAGCCTGTAGTCTATGTTACTGTTAATTCATTTTATTCCATAAGGCTTATGTAAGCGTGCTGTTATGTCAAACCCTGCAGATTCCTAGTAGAGGGCCCCAGCTTCACCATGCTAGGACCACACCTCACCATTCTAAGTTTTACTGCTTTGATTTCTGTGGCAGTAGATTTTTAAGGGGTGGAGTTACTAGCCAAAACGCCCAATCGTTTTTTTAATTCAGAGCTGTCCTTCTCTTTGACTGCTCGCCTACCAAAACTACAAAGCCTTTAAATATATCATAAAACGGCAATGTAAAATTGCATAAAAATAATTAAAGGGTAAATAAAAGCAAACACTAGGAAGCTGTTTATTTATGAGTTCGTGGCCGCGTGGTTAGAACGTCCGCCTTTTGACCATGAGATCCGCGTTCGAATTTCAGCACGGTTGATTTGCCAGGAAGGAGGCTTCCTGATGTTATCGGTCTGGAGGGAGGGGATCCTTTGGAAAGTGCCTGAAAACCATACCACGAGGTTGACCCAATCCTTGTGAGTGAAATTTTGTAGACGGAACACTTGGGAGCCGAAGTCACAAGTCATCGTGACCGAGGGTTTGAGTGTGCTGGACTTGTTCACATTGATCACGCTAGATAACACGCTCTCTCCCAGAAACTAAATTCTGTTCAGCATAGTTACAGTATAAACCATAGGTGGGCTCTGTGGGTGTTCAACAAGCATAAATCTGTCTGAGCCAGCGTCTGCAATAGGGATTGGCTTGCCACCTTAGTGTCTTCGAATACAAGTGGCCAGCTATTATTACACTTAATTTTGAGGGTAGTGTTTAAAAAAGCATGTATTAAAAGAAGAATGTTACTAACATATTCTTTAAATAAATAACTGCTATAATGAAGATAGGCAGTTGATAAAAATAGATTGAATTTGATTAGTAAAACCTTGTGAGACTCAAACTGATGATGTAAAACAGGCGCTAAAATGAGATCTGGTGTTTTATAAAGAAATAAATAAAAGAGACATGTATAAAATTTGCTTTTCAAAACTTGTAAAAAAGAAGGCTCAGCTAAAACTTCCCCAAATGAAGTTTACGAAAGTAAATTGCGAACATATAGTATCGACTTTCGGATTCAAATCGCAGCCGCTGTGTGGCTATTTAGGATGTCTGGCTTGTCCAACAGACAGAAGGGATTTGGCTTTCACAGACGGTGGTCGTTAGCAGTCGTTGCTGGGAGCTAAACTTAGAAGAAGAAGAAGAAGAAGAAGAAGAAGAGACGATCGGAGACAAAGTAAACAGGAAGAAGACCGCGGAGAAATTAAGAAGAAAATTCTACAAATTTAGAGATATAAACGATTGTCTTTCTATAATTATTTGTGAAAATTAATGGCATTAAGCCTGATTTTGAACTCTTTATGAAACTATGAGATTTATCTTATCTTTGTAAAACTGAAATATTGTCTAAACAAACCAGAATGACAGCGACGTATGTTAATTGACATCCAACGAAGTGAATATTTTGTTAATAAAATTATAATTGTTTTTATGGGTTCAACGGAACTGGAATTAGAACGTGTTATCTTGCCTAATTGAGTGGCGCACAAAGGACAATTTTGTGCAAGTTTTTGTAAATTTTGTATTCTGTGCTATTATTTTTATGCCTTTTAATGAATATATATTTCTTTTCACCCCGAAGTAATAGTCTTGTCTTTTTTTTGGGGGGGGGAGCCATTCATAATATCCTGGAATAAAGATATAGGATTCTTCCTTCTCCTCACTCCAAAATAATGCTTTTTACCTAGTCTGGCCTGTTACTGGATCCTAGCTTGCGAGAAAGAAAAGAGAGATCCATAGTTTTCAAAGGATATTTGTGTAAAAGCGGACTCAAAGACTTCGGCTGAAATTTGAACTCGATACTCCAATTCCATTTTCTAACCCGATAACCATTCCGCTACTATCAAAGCTAAAAAGACGAATAAAAATGATAATTCCTCATTCAGAAAAAAAAATTCCTGCTGACAAATATATTATCTTGCTTTTTTTTTCTGTAACAGTTTAGAGATAGTCCTTAAAAAATAATCCTTATTTTATTTTATTTTTATTAATTATTTTATGTTTGTATTTTATTTTAAGAAAATATATTA
>CAHIKZ030004897.1:465000-512500 GCA_903632075.3 Acanthosepion pharaonis | reverse complement strand
TATTTTTTAAAAATATTAACTAAAAAATACTAAGGGACTTTGGATTATTTACTAACCAGTTCCTTCCTATTTTCTATATATTTTCACATATTATATATATATATATATATATATATATATATATATATATTATGAAAAACTTGGTAATCCGTCTGGGTAATCCTAAGGAGGATGAAATCCTGATAGCTCAATGTAAATCCAGAGCTAATATTTTAAAGAAAAACAGACCAATTTAAGTTACCATTATAATAATTTATTTCATCAGAGCCCTTTCAAAGGACGTCGATCATCAGATGTCACTTCCAAAAATGAAATGAAAAAGTACTATTGGTCGGGTAAACAAACTGTTATAATTTAAAATTTCTTTAATATGTTCTCTATAAATGTGTTAATAAATATAGTATTTAACTTATATTAAATCCCTGAACTATTTGCAAAAAAATTAGATATTTAAATTTCTAGCAAGCATCATATTAATTTCTTCCCATTTTTTAGCCATCTAAATTTCTATCAAGCATTAAAATCCATTCTTTACATAAATTGCTAAAACCCAATTACAGCCTCTTTCTCTTTACTTCCCTCTCCCTCTTCTTTCTTTTTTCCTTTTTTCGTTTTCTCCCTTCTCCCCTCCCATTTCAATATATCACTTCCGTTAAGTTAACCGTCTAAATAGGTCATGGTCTGGTCACCCCTCGTCCCCCAATATAAAGTATACTTGAGAGAGATATGAAATGAATCCCTCCCTAAACTCTACCATGTCTCTTTAACTACTCCTTTTACACTCTCTGTTAAATTACAAAACCTTACACTACCCATCAATTTTAATTTTATTTTTCGTTTCATTTCATTTTTGGAAGTGCTATCTGATGATCCGGCGTCCTTTAAAAGGGCTCTGGTGAAATAAATTATTATAATGGCACCTTAAAGTGTCCTGCTTTTTCTTTATATATATATATATATATATATATATATATATATATATATATATATATATATATATATATATATATATATAACAGACTTCCATATACAGTCCCCTTAGGAGAAAGATACCTTATTTAATGTTGCTTACTTTTTTCTTTCTTACAACAGCCTCCAGAATTTGTAGTCTTTGGATTTTGTCATACAAAACGAAACTGAAACTGAATTTTTTTAAACACACTTTGCTTTATATAAACATATATATATATATATATATATATATATATATATATATATATATGAGATAAGGAACAAATAAGAAACGTTTATCAATCTGACACGTTACAAATCCCACAATTTTGTTCTTTCATCCCGACCGAGGGACGTCAGCTTAGCAGTAAAAAGCATTAACGGTTTAATATTGAAAATCTCACGCAAGCATACACAAAGACACACGCATATTTCTTAAGTTCTGATCTTATGAAGCCAACCTAAAGATGTCGAAATGCGTAATCAAATCAATAAAACAGTTTTCTATTTGTCAAATCTATCTATCTATCTATCTATCTATCTATCTATCTATCTATCTCGATCTGTTTATATCTAGCTATCTATCTATCTCTCGCAAAAACAGATACTGGACTTGAGAAAACTATTTTTCTGAAAAATTGATTTAAGAGAGAGATTTTATAAATTTCAATTGAAAGCAGTATTGGTTGCACCGTTAATAAATGCCAAATGTTTCCTTATAGGGAAACGGCTCATATTACTATTACTATTACCATTATCATCTTTTACCTACTTAACTACCTATCTAGATCTATCTATCTATCTATCTATCTATCTCAATGCATGCATCTGTCAAGACCCTTTCGTCTGTTTGAGTTATGCTACTAGAATAGAAAAAGTAGTGTGTTGCTTTAAGCGCCATCTTTTTACCTCGTCAACGATTAAGTTTCATAATACAGGATCCTGATTATATTTGCAGACGAATCAAACGCAACCTTTTTTTATCCTGATTAATTTTACATCTTTGTCGTTGTCCTTTCTGTCCTCAAATTTATATCTATCTATCTATCTATCTATCTATCTATCTATCTATCTATCTATCTATCTATGTCATTTTGTTTATCTATCTATCTATCTATCTATCTATCTATCTATCTATCTATCTATCTATCAGTCTGTTCACTTGTTATCTATCTATCTATCTATCTATCTATCTAATAGACATTCCGTTTCTCTATAGATTTCTACCATTCCAATTATTCACCCATCTATCATCGCATTTTCTTATCTATTTATTTAATAGACATTGCGTCTGTTCCTCTAAATCTACCTCTCCATTTGTACATCACCGCTCATTCTATCTATCTATCTATCTATCTATCTATCTATCTATCTATCTATCTATCCTGAACTATTCAAAATCTATCTATCTATCTATCTATCTATCTATCTATCTATCTATCTATCTATCTCATTCTGTTCATATCTATCTATCTATGTCTATTTCTATCTATCTATCTCATTCTGTTTATATCTATCTATCTATCTATCTATCTATCTATCTATCTATCTATCTATCTATCTATCTATCTTACTCTGTTCATATCTATCTATCTATGTATCTATCCTAGCCTGTTCACATCTATCTATGATCATATTTATTTTTCTTCATATAATTTATTATTTAATGTTTATATTCTTCTATCTATCACTGACTCACTCCCCATCTCTCTAAAAATAATGAGGAAAAAAAAAACCTTTAAAATCGATAGTCAGTGATAAATTTATTTCGATGAATATAAGCATATTCATCTCATCAGACTGACTTAATTTTATGAAATGGAATTAAGATATTCCAGACCGACAGATATACAAAGATCAAAAATGAAAAAAAAGCATATATATATATATATATATATATATATTTCTAGCTAGCTGTTCAAACCAGTCTATTTTCATTCTATCTAATTTCAATATCAGTATATCTATTTTCCTACCTTTATTCATCTTTATCCATCTTCATATCAGGAGATATATTTATCGATTTATATATCAGTTTATTTTCTACCTATGTTCATATCTCTATCTATTCATCAGTACATATATCTATCTATCTATCTATCTATCTATCTATATATATATATATATATATATATATATATATATATACACACACACATATATATCCATATGTGTATAATATATTTATATATCTAGCTAGCTAGCTAGATATGTTCATATACTATTTCCTTTCTATGTACTTGCATATCAGTTTATTTTTCGACCTTTGTTCATATCTATCTATCTTTCTATATTCATATTATTACATCTATCTATCTATTTACATATCTATCTATCTATTTTTCTACCTTTGTTTTTATCTCTATCTATCTTCATATCAGTACATCTATCTATCTATCTATCTATCTATCTATCTATCTATTCATGTTTATGCGTTTATATATAGCTATTCAATTTTATATCAGTTTATTTTCTACCTATCCTCATATCTATCTATCTATCTTGGACTGTTCATAATAATCTATCTATCTATATATATATATATATATATATATATATATATATATCCTGAACTGTTCATATCTATCTATCTATCTATCTATCTATCTATCTTGGACTGTTCATATCTATCTATCTATCTATCTATCTATCTATCTATCTATCTATCTATCTCTTCATATTTACGATTTCTTTCCGTTTTATTTTTATTTTCATTATTTTTTTTTATTTTTATTCGCTTCTTTTCTCCACTCTCTCATTTTTTGCCCGCTTTTCCGTCTCTCTTTATTCCATATTAATAAATACACATTTCATTATATTCTTTCTATTGTCGAAATAATTATGGCGCTTATCATTCCAAAATATTATTAATTTTTCCACTTCACATATTATTATTATTACTATTATTATTTGTAATAGTAGTAGTATTATTAGTAGTAGTAGTTGTAGTAGTAGTAGCAACATTTCTCTTGCTTTTTATCGAGTACAATCCTTTATAGTCCTTATGGGATCATTACCCGGGAGCTTGGTTAAGGTAAGTCAAGTTGGTAAATGTATGTCTTCTGATGGTAAGTAATACTTAAGTACAGTGCTTATATTGTCGTTACATTGAAAATATGCGTATAAGTAATTGGGCTATCCCACACAATGTATTATTATTATTATTATTATTATTGTCACAGTCATATTAATTATTATCTATGTGACAATAGTGCACTCTTTCAAATACGAAGCACAAACTTGCGAACTGTTTAGCACTTGGTTTTCCGCCTTGTGATTGGACAATATTATTATGACGTCACGTGGTATCGTTACAGGTTCTGCTTTCAAAACTCTTCCTTCATGGTTACTGCATTTCTAGTGCTTTTTTTTTTATGTAACTACGCACTTTAATATTATATCCTGTTTACTTTCTACTACATAAAAGCCGAACCTCTTGGAACATCCTATCAAATTCACGTGCGTGGACACAGAGAAGGAGAGAGCGAGAGAGGATTAGCCATTTGTATTTTCAGACAGGAATTTGACTCAGTAGTAAATATTAACTCATTTGCGTTCGAACCCAAATTCCTGAACCAAATGCACTTGTGCTGGTCGGCGAGTAAAATGGAGTCGTTGAGCCGACTTCAGATTCCAGCCGGGTGTCTTACGTCCAGTTTCGCATAAATATCATTGGAAAAGATAAAGTACATTTTTTCATCTCCCCGCCACGGGTTAAATAGCTAGGCAAATTAGCCTCGACAGCTTTAGGCGGTAACCAACTTAGAAAGAAAACTCCCAATGATACCTTTGGGAAAGATTAGAATACGTCTTGTCACCTCCCCGACAAGAGTGATATAGATAGATAGACTAGGTTCAACAGCCTTAGTCGGTAACCAACTTAGAAAGAAAACGTTTAATTCCCAACATATTTGTTCACTTTCGCATATATACCTTTGGGAAAGATCAGAATATATCTTGTCAACTCCCCGACAAGGGTTAAATAGTTAGGCAGACTGGACTCAACAGCCTTAAGCGGTAACGTAAGAGAAAGAAAATGCTGAATTCCCCAAACATAACGAGGACATCGCGATACCACTCCACAGTATTTTGACAGGAAAACATGGCAGTACAGGAAGAATGAAGAAAAATCAATCTGTAGAGAAATAAGATAGCTTTCATCTTAAAAGATCAAGTCATTTTCGAAAAATGAAAAAAAAAAAAAAACAATTTTCAAAGGCAGTAACAGCGCTTTTACAAAGTGTGTTTACAATTCTTGATTATTTTTACAGTAAGTTTCACCCTGTACAAGGCCCGTGTGCCACTCGAGGTGGAGTGTTACGTTAAGGTGTACTTTATATAGATAGATGATAAATGTTAACTCTAGATTTGAACAGGTTAAGATTGCAGCAATTCGGGAAACACCATCTTGGGAATTGGTTCCACAGGAGAGTGGTTCGCGGAAAGAAACTGTTCGATTGGAACTTACTTCTCGCCGATGGAATACGGGGGAAATGTGGGAGGTTTGCTACTTTGTAAGCGGCATGACGGGTCCTAGCCTTGATGATTAAAGCTGGCGGAACCAAGGAATGTAGTTCGTCCGAGGACTTTTCATGGAAGAAGCAAGAAAGCAGTGAGAGACTTGCCACATCCTGCCCGTGTTGAGAGAAGTTGTAGGGTGGGAAATAATTCTTCTCCAACAAGGACACGGAGACGTTTTTGAACTTTATCAAGACTAGAAAAATGAAGACTGGGCCACTCCTTCCCAAGTATGGTTAAACTCTTCCATATTTCTATGTATATCTATAAAATTACTAAGACAAAAGAGTGAAAGAGTCAGTAAAGACAGGTGATATAATAATCGAGATAGTTTGCGAGACAAGACTAACATTTTCTACAAAACTCAAATGCAGAGAAAGAATCAAAACGAAATAAACAACTTAGAAACATTAAATAAAGAAAAAAAAAGTAAAACAAAACTCATTGTTAAAAATCGACAAAAAACAAGAAAATTAAATTAATGTCCCTTATTTATTATAAAAAATTTGTAACTTATATTGAACCTTATTGTCAAAAAAAATAAGAATTCATCTGCAAAATCCAAACAACAGAGAACCAAACAACAGATTATTTACGAATTTACATGTCCCTTAAAGAGCTTTGTTTCTTACCAATCCAAATTTGTAAATAATTATATTGGATATACTACAACATGCCTAACAAGAATACTTATGTTACATCTCTCTGACCATAGGTCAATGAAGAGACGTACAAATACATCTGTAACATTACTTTTTGATAATTCTTATCCACAATCGTTGATATCCTTATCCACATGTAAAAAAAAGGTTAAAAATAATGGAATCATTATTAATTTTTAAGAAAAGCCAACACTCAATAATATCAACTATAAACATGGCTACAGTGTGGTGAGTCTGTTTGGTAAATGAAATTCTTGATACATGCATAAAACAACTCACATATTCAGATAAATGCAAAATTCATAATAAAATTCATCCTTGATAATGGCTACAAGGATAGTCGAAAGCGCTTGGTAAACATTCAGACAATTTTTATATAAATTATGTTCTGAAAAAAAAAAATTACACGAACATATGAGAAATTATATAAAAACTCAACCACTGCATCTTGTCAGTCGTTTTCGACGAAATTTGCATATATATATATATATATATATATATATATATATATATAGAGAGAGAGAGAGAGAGAGAGATAGATATCGATATAGATATAGATATGTGTGTGTGTGTGTGTGTGTGTGTGTGTGTGTGTGTGTGTGTGTGTGTGTGTTTTGTGTGTGATTATATAGTTGATATATACATCGGATCTAGTGGAAGAGTGTGTGTATGTGTATGTATAAATATCAGGTCATCCCATAAGTTCTGTCCGAATTTTGAATAAAGAAAACAAGTGACTAAATGTTACATTTAATTACAGATTCAATCAACAATGTATTTTCCCTGATTATCTATGACTTCCTTGCATCTATTAACAAGCTTACTAATTCCATTACTGTAAAATTCTTTTGGCTTTGATTCGAAGAACTCACAAATGTCAGTTTTAACCTCTTCCTGTGTTACAAAAGCTGTTTCTTCCAAATTAATTTTATTGTTCTCTGAAATAAAATTTGATCAGTTTAAATGCATCTAAACATAAAATAATGTTCGGCTCCATTAGACGTTATAAAATACTCTTTAAATTTAGTTCATTTTAACAAAACGTTAAAATGCGGACAGAACTTATGGGATGACCTGATAGATGTTTTATATACATATACATACATACATATATATATATATATATATATATATATATATATATATATATATATATATATTTGTTTTTGTTTTGTATATATATATTTGTTTTATATATATATATTTGGTTTGTTCAGCGAATCTATCAAATAGAGCTCAACAACTTATATTTTCTGCAAGTCTGGTCTTCCAACTTGATCTTGAGCACATTTAATGCATACGATGTTAATAAATATTTTACTGTTTGCTTACTACGACGTATATATATATATATATATATATATATATATATATATATATATATATATATTAATAAAAAAAAGGAAAACTCATCTTAGCCGACGTGATTTGTTCTACAATGGACTTTATCCAGTCAAATGTAAGAATTATATTTTGAAACAAGCATTTCTAAACAAAAGTAAAAATATTAGTTTGCCGAAATTTTAGATATAAGAAACGCTCATAAATATTCATCACGTTAACGTTTTTTATTCATATTCTCATTTTACATATAAAATATATTTTATATATATTTTGTTTTTTCATATTGTCCTTTGACATATAAATTTTTTTTCCCTTTTGTTTTTTTCATATTGTCCTTTTACATATATATATATATATATATATATATTTCCTTTTGTTTTTATTCAGATTGTCCTTTTATATATAAAATATTTTTCATATATATATATTTTAGTTACATCTGAAATGATACACACACACACATATATAATTTATATATATATTATTTATATTTATATATTATGTATATATATATATATAATTTATATATGTTATTCCATCTATATATTGGAGTTTTCGGCTCTTGTTTCGAAACATTAGACCTTTTATGTCGCGAGTTGGAATCATATTTTTAAATAAATAATTTTATATATATATATATATATATATATATATATATATAATTTATATATATAATGTCATCCGCATACAGGCCTGTTTCGCTCTATCACAGCTCATCAATGCGGCTTGACATCCGATTGGATCGAAACCTGGATTTTCTACCCCTGTGCTATCAGCGTACGACAGAGGGAAAGTGGAAATTTTATTTATACTGTTTTAATACTCTCACTATTTTAAAAACAATTTAATGATTAAAATAACTAATAATTATTTAATACAAATGCAATCATTTTTTCCACATCTTTGTTTTTATTTATACACAAATCCAGTTTCCACTGTGCGAAAACTATAAACAAATCACAAGGACAAACGCTTTAAAAAGTTCGAATTTGGCAATTTTTTGCGCTTATCACTAAGTATCTTAATCTTTCTAATATTTCTAGCAACAAAAATCTATATATAAAATTCTGTGACTTCCGTTAGTCTGTCTGTCTGTCTGTCTGTCTGTCACACCCGCTAAAACAGTCATATATTGACAGATCGAAACCAAATTTTGGAGAGAGTGCAAACAGGTAAGGAAGTACAAAGCCTAGTTAGTTTTACTAGAGTCCGTAGCTTAGTACAAGAAATTTTCATTGAGTTTTTTGAAAAAATTAAAAATCTTTATAATTTAATATACAAAATACTCCCACTGTTTTCGAAACAATTTAATGATTAAAACAACAAATACTTATTCAATAAAAATGAAATATTCTTTTTTCATATCTTCTTTAAGTTTTTATATATACAAGAATCTAGTTTTCAGTTCGCATTACTTTGCATCATATAAGATTGCATGATGTAATAATTTGTTGTTATTGTATCAGCCATTATTCACACATGATTTATAGTAATAAAAAAAAATTGTCATTGCCACATAAGTAACCATTGCAATCCAGCAGCAATGAAAGCTATTGGCTGCTCGGTCAATGAATCCCGAGCTTGTGTAAAAAAAATGGCCATGTGATGAAATTCATTGCTTCACGATCCCCAACAAGTTCTTGTAAGAAGTCTGATATGTCCCGGAAAGGGATATATTTGTTCGAAATAGCAATATGGTTTGGGTCTACTGTAACCGAGTTTAGCAGGTAACTTTAATGGACTGGTCCTCGTCGTATTGATAGGCAATAGAAGACAATATGTGAAGACAATAGGTCCTAACCTCCATATCAGTCTGTATTTATGTCTGACACCATCCAATCATATTACTGTGAGGGGAATCCAGGTGTATGCATATTCATTACATCACAATGCGAGATAATGGAGGCTGGTTGAGTAATGGGTATTCAAGTCTTTCTAAATAAATAATACTCTGATATGTCCCGAAAGGGATATATTTGTTCGAAGGCAAAGTGGTTTTGACGACAAACCGAGTAGGACAATCTAGCAGGTAACCGTAATGGACTGGTCCTCGTCGTAGTGATAGGCAATAGGCATAGGCAATAGGCGAAGACAATAGGCGTCCTACCCTGTACCTCCATATCAGTCTGTATTTATGTCTGACACCAGTCAATCATATTACTGTGAGGGAGAACCCAGGTGTATGCATATTCATTACCTCAAAGACAAGTGATGCTCTGTTTCAAAATGCTACAAATGGCAATTCTGCGACAGTTTCTCGTCTTCTGAGATTGTTCTAAAAACCATTCAAACTGGCTCGTAAACCACAGTTAAATGCAGCTCTGAAATCCAAGCTTCTAGTATTTGATAAACAAGGTACATGATCAGCTGAAGACTGAAGCAAATTTGCTTTCAGATGAATCTACTCTGCAACAGTTCGTTATGCCTAAAATAAACATTAGAAGACGCTTTTCTAGGAGAGGGGTCGGCAACCTTTTACTATGTGCTGACTTAGGATTTGAAAATTGAATTTAGTAAATGAATTACTAAATGAATTTTGGGGAAAATTTAGTAAATAAATTGCTTTGCTAATTTTGCCACAAATTTGAGATTGGTTAGCAGTATGCTTTTCGCAATACACTTTAAGATCTTTAATGGCCAGAGAACAATTACTAATTACGAAAACAATTGTTAATGCTGTACGGTGGTTGATAGGCCATCTAAAGCAGGGGTGCGAAACCTTTCGGAAAGAGCAAGGCAGAATGTTTTGCAGTGTCTCGGCAAATGGCCACGATATCAAATGTATTCTATTAAAATGACTTCAGACCGCACAAAGCAGAAGACAGTTCTGGTCTTGAAGTTTAAAGAAAAAACGAAGAATTTGATGTTATATTATTTAAACAAAGTTCCTTATTTTACTGCGGGAATAACAGGAAGACAACACAATCAACAAAAAAATGCAAATTCCTTACTACAAAAAATACAGTTAGAAACAGTAAATTCTTTAAAGAGGTACGTGCTTCTGCTTATTTTTCGATAACTTCTCGACATCAGGTGAAATATTTGTCGATGACAGGAGGTAAAACATCATCTTGTTCTTAAACGTCTTTTAGTAGATTTCATTTTCGAAAAAAAAGTTGTTTACAAGCATATGTACTTTCCACATAATGATGACACCATTTTTGCATTATTCAATAGGCTTTTATATTTTCCGCTTGGCAAAATATATTTCTTGTAGAAGTCTACTGTGGTTCCGTAGTTAAATTTTGATTTCAAAACATCGTCGCCTTGTGAATCAATTAACTCCAACAGATATTTTTCTGCCACTTGCTCCACGAATTAATTAGATAATTAGTGTCCATGTGACAGGTTAGCAGGCCGGACAAAAATGCTTCGCGGGCCGTGTGTTGCCGATCCCTGGTCTAAAGTATTATATTGATATCAGTTTTCCAAATGTTGAACATTTATCTTCGTCCACAAGAAACATTTTTGTTTCACGTGAAGTATGGGTGGGAGCTCCTGTGATACTGATTAATGTCCGCATTTTCGTATTTAGCAGAAGATTAGACCCTAGTAAACTGATATATTTTTAGCTGTCTAGGTTTCCATAGTTTTTTACCAATTTTCTTCACTTTTCACTTTCGATGCAACCCGAATCATTACGTGTCAACCAATAAATTTTACCGCCCTTATGATGTATGTTGAATTGTTTCTTTCTCCAGTTTTTTTTTTTATGTTGTATCATACCTACGGACGATAATGGGTATGTCCCCCATGCACACAAATACAGTAGTAAATATTGTATGTTGGTCTGTAGTTCGAGATACATCTGAAACTGTGCTGGTCAAACTCTTTACTTCCAAAGAGGATTCCCAGACGAGGCTATGACGAAGGGCAGAGTCTCGTCTCGGGAAACAGCTAACCGACTCCGTTTTATCCGGTGTCTACGGGGAATTTTTGGCCGAGCCTACGGACTCGGATACCCCACCATAAACTCGGCGTTGTGCCACATCCGACCGCGTGGGGCGGTTGATAAATACCCTGCAGTTAGAAATTCGTCTCCAGCTATGCTGGGGAAACTCTCTTCCTCCCGGCAGAGATGATCCTCAGACGAGGCTAAGTCGAAAGGCAGAGTCTGGTCTAGGGTAACCAGCTACCAGACCCAACTTTATACGAGATTTACGGGGAATTTTTGGTCTAGCCTACGGCCTCGGATACCCTACATTAAATTCGGCCTTTCGCCACATCTGACCGCGTAGGGAGGTTGGTAGATATCCTGCAGTTGGAGATTCATTGTGGAATTCATTTGACTCACTTCTAGCAGTTGACTATTCTTCTACGCGCCGCTGGCGAATCTTATATGCGTTGTTCTTGTCCTAAGTTTTATTGTTCATTACCAACCTTTGTATGATTATTCTATTAAGTAACCTTCCCTAGGTTACATCTTACAAATTCTCTTGCATTAGAATGTAACTCTATCATCACTAAAACTCATTTTTTTGCCACTTTCCAGCATATGGATGCCATGCATGGCGCCAAATTCGGCGCCTTTTTGGTCTCATGTTTTTCACTGACCTGAGGTGGAACAACGGAATTGAATTACTAGCTGCATCTACTGCAAGGAAAGTTGGTTCTCTGTGTCGCACCAGAAGGTTTTTCTGGTCCAATCTCCACAGCCTAGACATCTACAAATCTACCATTCGTCCATGCATTGAATACTATTGCCATATATGGTCTGCTACCCACGCTGTTCATCTCAAGGTTCTCGACAAAATCCAAAGACGGATATGCAATGTAACAGGTCCTGACCTGGCATCTCGACTAGAGTCACTTTCTCACAGACGTGATGTGGCTTCCCTCTGTCTTTTCTACACATATTTTCATGCAACTACTCTGAGGAGCTATTTTCACTGGTGGCCCGACTGCATGAATTTAAGCGTGCTACTAGGTTGGCATCTCGGTCCCACCCGTTCACTGTCGAAACAGTTAAATATAACCGCCACTTCTACTCCAACAGATTCTTCTCTCGCACTTCCCGACAGTGGAACTCCCTTCCTCTTAATTGCTTTCCTGATAATTATAATCTTCAAAAATTTAAATGTAATGTCAATCGACATCTTCTTTTACCTTGATCCCTGTTCTTCTTCATATCCTCCCCCGTTCTTCTTTATATCCTTAACCCCCCTTATATCCCTTACTTACACTCTCTGTAGTCCCTTGTGTACTAGCGGCACTCCCGCCTTGCTTCGGGTGAAATGCTTTAAAAAATGCTATCGCTCACATGCCTAAAAGAGAGTTTGCTGCTTAAACACACACACACACACACACACACACATATATATATATATATATATATATATATATATATATATATTAACTGGTTGAAAATGTTTTTGCTACACAGTAATAACCATGTTTCAAAAATGGAAGCTAAAACTTCAAATTTAATTTTGTAATTAAATTAAAAACATTAGTTCCATGAGAAACTATATATTACTAAGTTTATAAAAAATAAAATTTTACTGAATCAGAGAAATGAAATAGCTATTTTTTGCCGTCATTGTCAAAAACTTTCCTTAAATAATATTTTAAAATAAAATCAAAAAAATGTGAGCTGGTAATATACATATAGTTGATATGAAAAAATAATTTTATATAATGTAAGTAATTCCATTACATTTACTTGTTTTAAAAAGAAATATAGTCTATTAATAATTAAGAGTAAAAATATTTTAAAATCGTAGTTAAATAAAACGTATTCTAACGTAAACATCCAAAAAAAATCTTTAAGTTTACAAGTAGAAAAAAATGCCGAAAGAATTTTGCCGTTAACAATAAAATTAAAAACAAAAACAAAAAAAAAACAGACGGCATGCATTTAACGGATGTCATAATTCGTTGAAAAATACATCCCCACCCTCCCTAAACTTAACCCCTTTTTCGAACGTAACTAATAACTGATACAACAAAAGTTAATAAAAATGAACACGCTACCACTCCTTGTCTTAATGATTGGATCTCTCTGTATCCTTGGAAACAGTGAATTATGAATTTTTGTGTGCATTTAAAACTCAGTAAGTTTAAAAAATAAGTTACTCCAATATTCGCTTGAAGATGAAATGGAACTAATGTTTTTAATTTAATTACAAAATTAAAAGTATTTAGCTTCCATTTTTGAAACCTGGTTATTACTGTGTAGCGAAAAAACTATATTTTAAACCAGTTACTTTATAATATTTATGCTCTGTGAATTTACATTGAACACTGTTTTGTAAAAATAAAAGTATCAATAAGAACACCGGGTTATATATCTTACTGTTCTTTATATATATATATCTATATATATATATATATATATTAAAAAATCCAGACGACATGCATTTAACGGATGTTAGATTTCATTGAAAAATACATTCCTACCCCCTACCAAAACGTAACTAATAACTGATACATCAAAATACAGCGATAATGAACACGCAGACACCCCTTGTCTAGTGGAAGTGAATTTATCTGTAACCTTGGAAACGTGAATTAGGATTTTTGCTGTGTCTTTAAAACACAGTAATTTTAAAAGTTAATCCAAAATTCGCTTGAGGATGAAATGGAACTAATGTCTTTAATTTAGTTACAAAATTAAATTCGGGGCTTTTAGCTTCCATTTTTGAAACATGGTTAGAATTGTGTAGCGAAAAAACATATTTTAAATCAATTAATATATATATATATATATATATATATATATATATATATATATATATAGTAGTTAGTTAGTTAGTTAGTTGGTTAATAAAACTATTTTGTAATCCGTATGGATAATTCCAAAGAGGATGTAACCTAGAGAGCTCAATGTAAAAACAGAGCAAATATTAATTATATTAACAAACAGAGAACTTCTTATAATTTCTTTCTTTAGGACCAGGATTTTGGTCCTAATTCCCGACAGGGAAACTTCCTTCCTCTTATTTGCTTCCCTGATACCTATAATCTTCAAATATTCAAATGTAATGCCAATCGACATCTTCTGATGCCTTGATCTTGATCCCCGGTCTTCTCTTTATCCTTTCCTCAAACACCCCTCTTTAATCTTACTCTTTGTAACCCCTTACATGCTAGTGGCACTCCGATCTTGCTTGGAGTGAAATGCTTAAAAAGAAATTCGTTCAGAAATATCTAAACTGACAACTCTATACAGCCGCTTTCTAAAATCAGTGGTTAAAAATGTTTGAGAGAGTGTATCCCGAGGGTCGTGGCAAAGGTCATCCTTCTTTGAACCTTGTGGACTGGCGCTACATAATCACAGACAAAGAACTGTAGCAAGTAACAGAAAGCACATCACTCGAGGACTTCCAACAGCAGCAAAAACTAAAATGGATAGCACATGTAAATCGAAGAGAAAATAATAATAATAATCAAGACGTTGATATTCCACATTAATTCAAACAAAAGGTTAGGAAGGAAATTCCCACCAATACTGAAAAGAGCGATAACACCTACTGGACTTTAAAACACTTTTTCCTGAAAAAAATGTTTGAACTGAAAAATTTTATAAATTTCAACCGAAAGCAGTATTGCCTGCTCGGTTAATGAATTCCAAATGTTTCCTTATAGGGAAACGGCTAATATTACCATTATTATTAATATCTATCTATCTATCTATCTATCTATCTATCTATCTTAGTTTACTCATTATCTATCTATTTGTCTATCTGTTTTCGATAGATTGGTAATGGGCAGACTATCTATCTATCTATCTATCTATCTATCTATCTTTGTTTACGCATTATTTATCTATTTGTCTGTCTGTTTTAGATTGGTAATGGGCAGACTATCTATCTATCTATCTATCTATCTATCTATCTATCTATCTATCTATCTATCTATCTATCTATCTGAGCCTGCTCATTACCGCTCTATCTATCTATCTATCTATCTATCTATCTGTCTATCTATCTATCTTAGTTTACTCATTATCTGTCTGTTTTAGATAGATTGGTAATTGGCAGACTATCTATCTATCTATCTATCTATCTTTCACGATACCAGCTAGTGGCCATGAGAAACGGCATTGGCTGCTGAGTCGATGAATGCCAAATGTTTCCTTAGAAGAAAATGACTAATATTAGCATTGCGTTTACCAATGTTCTTATATTTGGAATTATTAATGTGTAGAGGGGGAGATATATGTGTAAACGTCAGTAATAATTATGACCCAATGAGAAACGTTGCAGATGTAGAGACGTTAAATTTAAGTTTTTTTTTTAATTTCTGGAGTCTGACATGGCGGACATCTCAGCCAATCAGAATCGGTTAGAAATTTTTAAAATTATCTTTCCTACTGTGTTTACATTCAGTATTTCCTCCTCAGTGAATAATTATAACTGACGCTTATCCTTAAACGATGTAGTAATGTATAGCGGCTCGGATTGAGGAATCGGAGAGCCGAGTTCGAATTCCAGTCGAATCCATAACATTCACTTACGTGCTAATACCCTTGGGAAAGGTATGAATTCAACTCTTCTATTCCCAGCTATACGTAAATAGCAGACTGGGTTATATAGATCCAAAATCAGGTACAGACAAAAATTGTAACAAAATCCTTGACAGAGATAAGAAAAAAATTACTTATGTCTAGGGATATCGTCTAGTTTTTATTGCTAAATAAAATAAAAAATAAACGATATATCCGTAGACATGAGGTTTGAGCCGAGAAGTGTCTAACCCCGTAGATTAAATAAAGGGTACATTTTGGAATTCTCCGTAGGTTACTGTTATATACGGTACCTATGAACACCAATGGGTATGTCCCAATCCTCATAAATACGTATTATAAGTGGGGGCAATATGCTGCCTAAGCTGCCAGAGTGAGCTGTCTGCGTGGGAACCTCTTGCCGTGTCGAAATCTCTGCCTTTGATCAGAGAGGAACCCGGACGAGGGGCAGAGTCTCGTTCGGGAAGGTAGACAGACACCCGATCACGCGTATGCTTGGTCTACGGGCAATTTTTGCCCGAGCACACGGGTTTGGATTTCCCCATATTTAGTTTGGCCTTGTGCTGCCTCCTACCTCATGGGGAGGCAGGTAAATATCGTAATATGCTGCCTAAGCTGGCAGCGTGAGCTGTCAGCGTGGGAAGCTCTTGCCGAGTCGAACTCTTTGCCATTGGGTAGAGAGGAACCCGGACGAGGCTTTGCCGAAGTGCAGAGTCTCGTCCGGGGAGGTAGACAGATACCCGATCCCGCGTATGCGGGGGTCTACGTTCAATTTTTGCCCGAAATTTTGCCGAGCCTTCACTCTTTCCTGTGAGTGTCAGATTTTCCAAGCTCACTTTCCTGTGAACTAGAAATTTCAACTCTCTTTTGCTGATATTAAGTATAAGGTTCCTTTTTGTTTAATTTTCTCTAAAACCTCCTCATTGCTCAAATGTTCAGACCATGGAATTTTCAGCATCCTCCTGTAGAACCACATTTCTGTTGCTTCAAGTCTCCTCTTCATCTTTGAAGAGGAGGCGTTTGTCATAACTGTCTAACCAATGAAACGGCTTAAAGAAACAAAAAAAAAACAAGAAAAAAAAACACACATTAAAAATATCATCTGTACACTTGAGTGAATGGATAGCGAACATGGTTTAAGAGAAATAACAGAAAGACAAAATTTATTAGGAGCTACAAGAGACTGGAAGTTGGGGAGAGCCATGATCGTTTAATTTCTTTTTTAAATATTTTTAAGTACGTGAACAATGACAAAGAAACTATAAACACTGTATATCTTTGCATCAGAATTTCTGCAAACAGTGCATTTGCGGAAATGCATGATGCAACAGAGTTTAGGAGAAATGTACAATGTACGCTCTGCATCTGGACATTGTACGATACGACAGATAAATGGCGGGGAAGATCTAGGGATAATCTGCAGTCCATACGAGATCAGGAAAGTCTACAAAGGCGTACAAACAAAGATTTGAAGATAATCTCCAAAATCAGTCTATACGAGGATTAAATCTAATCATAAAAAAGCAACTAAAGAATTACCGAGGAATTATAAAAGCAACGAACAAAGGTCAACGCTATGATATTGCAGATCATCTCGGTTTTTCTTAAGATCAGATTAGTATTGTATAAGGGCCGAAATGGAGAGAAATGTGCCGGGGTGGATGTGGGTAGGGAATAGGAAGAAGGTGTTCCATCGATTTTCCTTGTGGCAAAGGCTAGACTGATTTGATTGGATTTAAAAATCAGTATTTATAATCACGAGTGAATCATTTCTTTCGGTTTTTCATTCTTTGTGGCCTTCAGCTCATTGCTTTTGTATCGGATTTTCTCTTTTTTTTTTCTTACTTTCATTCTTTCTTATCTAAAGTTCCTTGCGATTTTCATTTCTTCTTTCTTTCTTTTTTAATCTACTTTCTTTCTTTTTTGTCTAAACTTCAGCTCATTGTTCCTTTCTTTCTTTCTTTTTTCTTTCCCTCTTTCTTTTTTAATCTCCTTTCTTGGTTCTTGCTTTCTTTCGTTCTTGCTTTTTTTTTTCAATCTGCGTTATTTATTTCTTTCCTAATCAAATTTGTTTATTTCTTTTTAAATCTGCTTTTTTCTTTTTTTCTAATCTTCGGCTCGTTGTCCCTTTCTTTCTTTTATTCTTTGCCGCTTTCTTTCTTTTTATCTCTTTTCTCTCTTCTATTCTTCAGTTCTTTGTTTTTTCGTTCTTTCTTTCCTTCTTCCTTTCTTTCTTTCTTATCTTCTTTCTTTCTTTCTTTCTTTCTTTCTTTCTTTCTTAATCTGCCTTCTTTCTTTCTTTTCTAATCGAATTTGCTTATTGCCTTTTTTAATCTTTTTTTTCTTTCTTCTAATCTTCGGCTCGATTTCCTTTTCTATCTTTGTTTTATTCTTTCCCTTTTTTTATTATTTACTAGCAGTAGAACCCGGCGTTGCTCGGGGATGTAACAGTAAGAGAAAGATCAAGTATCGACCATCATAAAGACTGAAAAATAAAATTCACAAAGATTATTGTTTAAGGTTGATGGACACGCATGTCTTAATTAGTTTTTTTTTGTTTTTGTTTTTTTACGAATTGGTCAAACCCAAACTCTTGTTTTCAATCGTTATGAGACTACCGATTGAATAGAATTTTATTATAAACAAATGTCTTGTAAATGGAATTTTTAAAGCATTCTGAATGTAAAAATAAAGAAAAAAGTGTGCAAGACAATAAGAAACACTACCTGCCAAAAAAAACAAGTGAAGTTTTGTTGAAAACGGTTGAAAAATGTAGGAAATCCGATCCCATATATAAACGAACACAGACACACACACAAAAATAACTTGGGTTTTATAATAAGTTTAACTTGATATGAGTTGTCCCCCTTTCATTCTCGCGACAGCGATGCCTCTTAATCGTGTTTTCAAATTGATTTCGTGCAAAAACAATTGTGTTTTTCCAATTTTTAGCACTGTCAGAACTACTGCAAGGCAATTTTACATAGTCCTGTGAAGTTTTGTTGAAATCGGTTGAAAAATGTAGGAAATCCGATCCAATATATAAACGAAACAGACACACACACACACACACACACACACACACACACACAACCTGGGTTTTATAATAAGTATGATTCTAATCCTCAGTTCTTTGTCTTTCTTTCGATCTTTCTTTTTAATCTGCTTTCTTTTTTTCTAATCGTCAGCTAGATGCCCATTTCTTTCGTTCTTCATTTTTTTAATCTTCTGCCTTTCTTTCATTTTTCTTTCTTTCTTTTTTTCTTCGGTATTCCTTTTGTAATCTGCTTTTTCTTTCATTCGTTTAAATCTTCAACCAGAGATGCACCTTTCTTTCTTGTTTGCTTTCTTTCATTCAGCTGCCTTTGGTTAATCTTTTTTTTTTCTTTCGTTCCTTCTTTCTTTCTTCTTTCCTTGTTACCCATTTCTTTCTTTCTTTCTTCATTTTTTAATGTTCTACCTCTATTTTCTTTTTTAATTTTCACCTCGTTGTCCCTTTCTTTCTTTCCTTCTTTCACTCTTTCTTTACTTCTTTCTTTCTTTCCTTCTTTCTTTCACTCTTTCTTTCTTTCTTTTTCCTTTGTTTCTTTCTTTCTTTCTTTCTTTCTTTCTTCTAATCGTCATCTCCTTGCCCTTTTCTTTCCTTATTCTTTTTTAATTATTCTTTCGTTTCCGTATTTCTCTCGTTCTTTTTTATTTTCTTTCGTTCCTTCTCCTAATCTCCGACTCGTTAACCTTTTCTTTCTTTCTTTCTTTCTTTCTTTCTTTCTTTTAATCCCCACCTCATTGAGCTTTTCTTTCTTTCTTTCTTTCTTTCTTTCTTTCTTCTAATCCCCACCTCATTGAGCTTTTCTTTCTTTCTTTCTTTCTTTCTTTCTTTCTTTCTTTCTTTCTTTCTTTCTTCTAATCCCCAGCTCATTGAATTTTTCTTTTTTTTTTTTCTTTCTTTCTTTCTTTCTTTCTTTTTTCTTTTTTCTTTCTTTCTTTCCATCTCCTAATTCCCAGCTCATTGAGTTTTTCTTTCTTTCTTGTGTGTATTGTGTAATCCCATAAAATTGTTACAGGTCCTATCTTTGATTACTTTTGTGTACACGTTTCTTTCAGGGTCTTAACCAGAGACCTAAGATCAGAAATAGCTTCACGACATTTTCCACTGGTCATTTTTGTTAAAGAAACAAAAACTAAGATCACACACATTTTACATAGATAAAGCTCTTCGTAATGTCCGAGCTGTAAAAAAATACAAATAATTGTACTTACAAGGAGTACATTTTTTTTTGTATTTCTTTAAGACATGGGCTACCAGGAAACTGTTCCATGAGCCTATCGGAATTTTTCCAATCGATCTGAGGGCTCCAATTACAACTGCAAATATTGATGTCCTCATGTGCCACAATTTAGACATTTCCACTTTAAGATACTTGTACTTTTATATATACATACTAGCAGCGTGGCCCAGCGTGGCCCGTGCTTGATTCAAAAATTGTACGACTCATACAGCAATCGCTATCACTTGAATTAAAATATTTTGCCCTTCCTTGCCTTTAAAGGAGTGCCCTTTGCCGTGCTGATGTTGCTACATGCCTTACTTCTTGCCTATCTCACACTACGAATTTTTTCGAAGCTCTATACTAAACATTAAATCTGTTACGAAAAAAGAACTAAACAAAATGAACACAAAACGATCAGCTTTAAAAAAGGAATCGTAACTGGAAAAACCGAATGAAAAAAGAATGTTAACAACAAATACTTTTTCACACCCAACCCAGTTCTGCGGAATCAGAATCAACGTTGAGTTTAAGCAAGCGAATGAGCCAATTGGAGTAAAGTGCCATGCAGATTTAAATTTTTCCCACTTGTGACGAATGCAGCTATCGATATTTTTTTGCATGCTAGCATGCTAGTTAACATTCGGGTCAGTCAGCTGTTGGCTCTCACGCTGGGCAATAGAATCTTCCTGTCTATTCGTGGCAGCCAGCTATAGGTTCTCACTCTGGCTAGTGGAAAATGGCCGCAAACTACATGAAAACTGCCGTGGAAGCATGAAAAAATCGATTATTTCCACTATCGATGGGAGTTGGGAAATTCAAAGTCGGTCTTGGCCTTCCCACTAATTTGGAGCATGTGCATGTAAATTTTGGTGCAAAATTGCGGCCGTGCATTCGTTACACACACATAGTGCCTTTTATAGATAGAGATTCAATGGAAACTCTGTTCTTGTGGCATGGTGTCAAGACGTGCCCTGTGGCTTCCCTCTGTCTCTTCTACAAGTATTTTCACGGTAATTTGTTCCAACGGTCTACTTCCGCTGGTTCCCAGACTGCATGAATTTAAACTAGCTGCCAGGCTGTCACCTCGGTCCCACCCTTTCACTGTCAAAACGGTCAAATGCAACCGTCTCAAACAGCCTTTTCTCTCGCACTTCCCGTCTGTGAAACTCCCTTCCTCTTACTTGCTTCTTCGATAACTATAATCTTCAAATATGCAAGTGTAATGTCAATCGACATCTGATACCTTGATGTTGTTATCCGTCCTTCTCTGTATTCTTTCCTCAAAACGCGCCTCTTTAGTCTTGTTCTCAATCGTCTGCAACCCCTTGCGTGCTAGAGGCACTCCCAGCTTGCTTGGGGTGCATTGCTTAAAAAAAATTAAATTAAATTTAAAAAAAGACCTCAGGATACTAGTATTTTTTAGTCTTTTCAGAATCTTTGCTGTCTACTCTAGTGTCGCATGGAAGAGCAGAATCAATAATTTGACACTTACTAATTTCCTTACTAACCAAAATATGGTCGGGTCTATGGATATCAATGGGATTATCCGTCTAAACTGAGATATCCCATAATACCTTGCGACTGCAATTTTCTACCATTTTTTGTCATTAGTTTATTATTATTATTAGTAGTAGTAGTAGTTGTATTACGTTTATCTTCAATTATAAAATGAAATGATGAACGCTGCCCTTTTTAAGCAAATGAAGTGTGCATCGGTGCGTGTTAAGCCTCGCATCGACAGTTACTTGGCTTTCGGCGAAATATATCCTCGTGACTTTTAAATTCGTGAGTCTACCTGTCAGGTCTTACTAAACGTCCTGCTATTGTAAGTCCCCTGAATAATCATTAGTACAAAATTAGTGCAAGTGTGGAGTATAATGATTGTTTCGCTGTATCACAGCTCTTCAGTGTGGTTAGACGCCCGGTTGCCTCTAGCTAGGATCGAAACCCGGCTGAATTGGCATCAGTTGAAGATTCTACCACTAAGCCGTCGGCACACCTGCCGAAGGTGAATTTTAATTTATTTTTAGATAAACACACAGTGACTGAGAGGACTCGATTCGCTTTACCGAAGACTCTTGCTATGTTGTATGACTTAGAATCATAGATCCAATATAAATCACATATCAGTCAGATGGTTGTCTTTGTGGCTATACTTTTGAAGATAGGGTGTCCAATGCCAATCTTTCTGCAAAATCCAACATTGCAGGTCATGTTGCAAAGATGTCTGTCGACAGAACACCTAAGGTCTTCATGTATCTTCAGCTTAACAGTGGACAAGTAACTATCATTTTCTGCTACTGCATTTGACTGATATGCATACTTGTTTTGACATTGAAGCCAAATTTACGGCATACTGTTTATTTAATTTAATTTTATTTTATTTTATTTTATTTATTTATTTATTTATTTTATTTATTTTTATTTATTTATTTATTTTTTTTTTTGATAAGATAATAATGCCATTAAATTGCAAGAGGAGTCTGGGAGTGAAAGTAAACGGGAAAACGTTAGTAAGGAGAAAGGACAATAAAAGCATAGTGTTCAAGAAAACAGAAGATGACGATTGACGTAGCATTTAAAATGTTGAAGATTTTAAGTGGCAGGAAAGCAAGAAACCGGAAGGGAGTTCCCCGAGTGAGAAGTGCGAGAAAAGGAACTATTAGAACAGAACTTCATCTAGAAGAATTCTGTCTTTTTCAACATTAAAACGGTGAGACCTTATTTCGTGATGTCAACGAACACTCGTTATCACTTTTGTGATGCCAACGAATACTCGTTGTCACTTTCGTAAATGCTCGTTGTAGTAGAGACTTTGTAATCGCAGTTACAACTATAGTAACGCCGTTGAACAATACTGGTGTCAGATGCCTTCGAATTGCAATCGCACTAATAGTACTTGCTCGATAATACTCGCTCGAATAGTAATCTGTATAGTGACCCGAATAGAGAAATAGTATAGTGAATAGAGTAGAGAATAGCGTTTCGTACAGCATAGAGGATAGACTAGAAATAACGAACCGAATCGTAATAGAATAGAAATGCGATCCATTAGACACACGGTACCTCCCATATATGCGTTTCCTCTATGGTCACGTGGTCTACTTAATTCAATAATGGGGTCGCCTGTGTTTGCTCACCGGCGATCTATGTTCAAACTCAAGTGTCGGCAGCGACACTTTATTCCTATATAAAACCGAGTTGCCAATCTAGAAGTACGTTTCAATTCATGCTGTCGAAGAAACAAGGAAGATGGCTCATTAGAGCAAGTGCCATGAAAATATTTGTAAAAAAAGACAGAAGGAAATCAGGTTACGGGGATGGGAAAGTATCTGATGACGGGATGCCAGATCAGGACCGATAATATTACAATAATTTTTTTTTTTTGTATCAATTGACTTAACACAAAGAGTTACGAGTTCAATACCTGGGTACGGCAGTGGTGAAAAAAAAAACAAAAAAAAACTAGGAGTGTTGAGTTAAAGGGAAATATCCGAGAGATCCGGAAGAGGCACGGCACGTGGAACGAGAACAGTCTACCGCGGTCGATGAAGTAAAGGTTTCAGTTCGAAAATTCCAACAGCTGAAGAAGGCCGGAGCGTACAACAGCCGAGAGGTCGTGAACATGACACTAAAGATGAAGACAACAGTCCGAACAATGTAAACAATGTAAATAATTGCAATACCCAATCTCAGAAATATAGGCATATCCTGAAGAAGGCAGTAAAACACCCGAAACGTCGTGAATATGACAATAAAGATGAGAATAACAGTTAAAACAATGTAAATAATACAAACTATTACAATACCTCATCACAGAAAGATAGATAAAAATATTACATTTAATATGAAATATACACGATTTTATGGTGACTATAAAAGGCCTGCACATTTCGGCTTATAATCTTTTCCTATTAACCAAGGATTGTTGCTATATTAATATAGAAATTAGCCTCGTAACAATGCAGTTTATTTCACTTCCACTCAAATTGTGTGTACGTACGGTTTGGCGTGTGCATGTATATTTTTTGTTCAATGTAATTTCTTAAATTATTTTTATACAAATAAAAAATGTTAAAAGAAGCCTTAAAAAGTAATTTTATCTATTACTAGATAATTTCTGAAAAGTTCAATAAAACCATAATTACCTGATTTGCTAAATTTTTAAAATTGGATTTATTTTTATCAGCACTTTTCTTATTTTATTGACCAACCGAGAAAAACATTGTCTAGACTGAGTGGGAGAAAAAAACTATTATTCTATTCTTAATTCAAACTCAGTCAAATTCTTTGTAGGTGTGTGTGTGTGTGTTGTGTATAAGTCACTCACGCACAATACAGACATATAAATGTACATTACCCACGCAAAGTTACACACACAAACACAGAAACAAACAAACATTGAATGTGCGCGTGACAAACAAAGCGGTTTTTCTTTTATAATTTAGATTCAATCGAAGTACCCGTGAAAATTTCCCGGCTTTCTTATTTGAATTTTCTGACAAATCTTAATTATTAAGTTAATAACTGAGTAAGCTCATTGCGAGTTCTATGACAATAAAATATCCATAGTAATTCCCCCATTGCATAGTTAAATATTTGAGCTTAACAACTTTAACAAAGTCATTAATGTGAACGCCGGACGTTATTTTAATAAGTAAGACGGTACAACTGGAAAGATCTGAAATTGATAACATTTTCCATTTTACTGAAAAAACGATAACGACTTCTTTCTTTCGTTCTTTCTTTCTTTCTTTCTTTCTTTCTTTCTTTCTTTCTTTCACTGAAACCAAGTAGCGTCTCTTCTATGTCTTTTCCATCTCTCCACGCGATCGGAACCGAATAGTGCATTGTCTATGAGGTATTGGCAAGACACTTCAAACACTTGTGTCTTTCCTTCTTTCTTTTTTTCACTCTTATACCAAATAGCGTCTCTGGGAAACATTTTCCGTCGCTCCACAAAACAGAATAGTCGATTATTTATGGGCTATAGCAGGAGGCGATCAACACTTGTAGCTTCCTTTCTTTGTTTTTCTTTCTTTTCTCACTTCATTTTCTCACTGAAACCAAGTAGCGTTTCTGATATGTCTTTTCCGTGCGATCAAATCGGAATAGTCCGTTATGTATGAGGTAATGGCAAGGCGTAACGGTCGTGCTAAACAGCGGGGAGTGAAAAAAACTGAATTATAATAAGTTATTTTTATTTGATTGTTAACGTAAGAATAACAATGGTGACACTCTATGCCCCAGGTGATGTTCTCTGCTGGAATTATCACAGATATTCTACCGAATAAATAGTCTAGAAGTCTTCACTGATAAAATAATTATGTAAATTATACTTACACGAATCAATCCATTTAAAATGTTTTTTTTTTTTTACTGTATGAATAATTTAGTCTTTTTCTATTTAGTATAATTCGCCTGTCAAATTTGCTGTATTTAACATATTGTTCTAAAAATTGAGTTTTATATTCCTTTTTAGTGCTCCATTTTTGTGATCATGAATTTAAGCGCTCAACTAGGCTGGCATCTCGCTCTCACCCTTTCACTGTCGAAACTGTTAAATATAGCCGTCTCTTCTACTCCAATAGCTTAATGTCTCGAACTTCTCGCCTGTGGAACTCCCTCCCCTTTTCCTGTTTCCCTGATAACTATAATTTCTAACTATTCAAATGTAATGTCAATCGACGTCTCCAGATGCCTTGATCTATCCCCTATCCTTCTCTTCATCCTTTCCTCCATCACTCCTATTTGCTCTCGCTCCAACTTTCTGTAACCCCTTGCGTGCTAGTGGCTTCCCGCCTTGATTGGGGTGAAACGCTTAAAAAAAAAAAAAGTTTCCGCCATTTGCTTTCTGTATTTTTTCTATATTTTTTCCATTTCGCTATTTTTTTATTGTATTTTTATTGTAAATTTATTTAAACAATTTTTTTTTTAATCTGTCAATATTTTTATCATTCTTCTTTTCATTTCATTGATCCTGTCATATTTTTTTTCTTTTCATATTTTAATAAAAAAATTATTTTCCTTGATTCTGAGGAATTTCTCTTTCTTTCCGGTCTGTTTGATTTTTTTTTTTTTGACATTTTATCCGCTTCCTTAATTTAAAATAATGTTTATCTCTTTGTTTACTTACTTTCTTTCAATTTATCTCTTATGCTTTTATCCGGCTTTCTTTTTAGCAATTTGTACCTGTCTTTCTCTCTTTCTTTCTTTCTTTCGTTGAATGTATCTCTTTTGTCTCTATCCGGGTCAATACCTTCTTTCTTTCTTTCTTTCTTTCTTTCTTTCTTTCTTTCTTTCTTTCTTTCTTCTCTGTTGTTTTTATCAAACCTTCTTCCTTTTCCTTCTTTCTTTCTTTCTTTCTTTCTTTCTTTCTTTATTCTCTGTTGTTTTTATCAAACCTTTCTTTCTTTCTTTCTTTCTTTCTTTCTTTCTAAACCCTCTTCATTTCTTTCTTTCTTTCTTTCTTTCTTCTCTGTTGTTTTTATCAAACCTTTCTTTCTTTCTTTCTAAACCCTCTCCATTTCTTTCTTTCTTTCTTTCTTTCTTTCTTTCTTCTCTGTTGTTTTTATCAAACCTTTTTTCTTTCTTTCTTTCTTTCGAAACCCTCTCCATTTCTTTCTTTCTTTCTTTCATCTCTGTTGTTTTTATCAAACCTTCTTCCTTCCTTTCTTTCTTTCTTTCTTTCTTTCTTTCTTTCTTTCTTTCTTTCTTTCTAAACCCTCTCCATTTCTTCTTTCTTTCTTTCTTTCTTTCTTTCTTTCTAAACCCTCTCCATTTCTTTCTTTCTTTCTTTCTTTCTTTCTTTCTTTCTTTCTTTCTTTCTTTCATCTCTGTTGTTTTTATCAAACCTTTCTTTCTTTCTTCCTTTCTAAACCCTCTCCATTTCTTACTTTCTTTCCTTCTTTCTTTCTTTCTTTCTTTCTTTCTTTCTTTCTTCTCTGTTGTTTTTATCAAACCTTCTTTCTTTCTTTCTTTCTTTCTTTCTTTCTTTCTTTCTTTCTAAACCCTCTCCATTTCTTTCTTTCTTTCTTTCTTTCTTTCATCTCTGTTGTTTTTATCAAACCTTCTTTCTTCCTTTTTTTGTTTTTTCTTTCATTCATTTATTTATACACTCTCTCCCTTTATTTCTTTCTTTCTTTTTTCCTTTCTTCTCTTTCTTTCTTTCTTTCATTTATTCTTTCTTTCTTTCTTTGTATTTGACTATCCGGGCCAATACCTTCTTTCTTTCTTTCTTTCTTTCTTTCTTTCATCTCTGTTGTTTTTATCAAACTTTCTTTCTTTCTAAATCCTCTCCCTTTCTTTCTTTTTTTCTTTCTTTCTTGCTTGCTTGCTTTCTTTCTTTGAATTCATTTCAAAATAATTATGAGAAAGAAAGAAAGAAAGAAATAAGGAAAGGAAGAATTAAAGGAATAAACGAGAAGAAAAAAGCAAGCAATCAAGAGAAAAAAAAGATAAGGAAAAATTGAAGGAAAATGCGAAGAAGAAAAGGAACCAAAAAGGAAAAAGGCAAGTAAACGAACAAGAATGAAAGGAGGGAAAAAACGAATAAAGCAAGCAAGAAAGAAAGAAAGAAAGAAAGAAAGAAAGAAAGAGAGAAAGAAAGAAAGAAAGAAAATAATTATGAGAAAGAAAGAAGAAAAGAAGAATGAAAGCAGGCAAGAATGAACGATGTAAAGAAAAGGAAAAGAAAAGGTAAGAAAAAGAAAGAAGGAAAAGAAAGAACGAAAAGGCGAAAGCAAACAATCAAGGAAAATAGGAAGGAAAAAAGGAAAAAAGAAAAGAAGAAAGCAAGCAACAAAGAAAGAAAGAAAGAAAGAAAGAAAGAAAGAAAGAAAAAAAGAAAGAAAGAAAGAAAGAAAGGAAGAAATGAAAAAGCAAACAAACAAGAAAGCAAGAAAGAAAGAAAAGAAATAAGGAAAGGAAGAAGAAAAGGAAGAAACGAGAAGAACAAAGCAAACAATCAAGAGAAAAAAAAGATCAGGAAATATTGAAGGAAAATGTGAAGAAGAAAAGGAACCAAAAAGGAAAAAGGCAAGTAAACGAACAAGAATGAAAGGAGAGAAAAAACGAATAAAGCAAGCAAGCAAGCAAGCAAGAAAGAAAGAAAGAAAGAAAGGAAGAAAGAAAGAAAGAAAATTAAAAAAAGAAAGAAAAATAATTATGAGAAAGAAAGAAGAAAAGAAGAATGAAAGCAGGCAAGAATGAACGATGTAAAGAAAAGGAAAAGAAAAGGTAAGAAAAAGAAAGAAGGAAAAGAAAGAACGAAAAGGCGAAAGCAAGCAATCAAGGAAAGTAGGAAGGAAAAAAGGAAAAAAAAAGAAAAGCAGAAAGCAAGCAGGAAAAAAAATGAAGAAAAAAGAAAAGAAAGAAAGAAAGAATTATCTAACAGGAAGAAACTAGAAGCAAGCAAGCAAACAAGAATGAAAGAAATAAAGAAAAGGAAAAGAATAGGTGAGAAAAAGAAAGGAAAAAAGAAAAAAGAAAAGGAAAAAGCGTAAAGAATGCAAGCCAGAAAAAGTAAAGAAGGAAAGAAAGAATGAAAGCATAAGAAAAGGAAAATATCTTTGACCATGTTTGGTGTTCTTTTGCCTTTTACCTTAGATCACGTCAAACGTGGGTGGGAACGTTATTTAAAAGAAAACAAAGAAAGCAACTGCCTTCATTGGCCGGTATCTTATGTCTTGACACGACAACATTGTCAACACACGCATTAGCGTTAAGATATTGAGTCCTCCTGGAACCGGTACATATCTGGGCGTCGTCTACCACCGGCTATTCCGTGCACTTTTACCAACACAACTACTATAGCGATTCAAAATGATTCCGTGTCGTGCCTTACTGACGTCAGCAATCATTTTAATAAGCTTTTTTTTTTATTTTTTTTATTTGCAAAGCCGAATATAGTTAAGGCTTTCGACAGGCGATTGAATCTTGCAACTAACGTCATTATATGAAAACTTTTATTTGCAATATTCACATTCTTTCACAAAGTTTCAGCCACTGTGCCCCTCGGCCTTCTTCAGAAGTCAGTCGATCCGGATAACCTTTAGGTAATTTCGAACTGTGGCTTTTATTTAATCTACGGGGTTAGATTGTTCTCGCATCTAGGTATATCTTGTTTTGTTCTTAGTTCTTAATTAGAAAACAACATTCCGTTAAATTCTGCTAGACAGGAAGGAATAATATTAAAAATAAGAATTATAAAATAGTCCAGAATAAGTAAACCTACTGTAAACGAATGGATTCAGCATATGTACAAAAATTGAAAGGTGGGTAAGACAAGGATGTGTCTTCTCACCGGACTTATTCAACCTATACAGTGAGGCAATTCTAAGAAAATTAATAGCCCTACCAGGATTTATTATTCGACGCCAGTCTTAACGACATAAAATCTGCAGATGACACAGTGTTGATAGCAGTGTTGGTAGCAGATAAGAAGGTATGGAATTAACACATTAATTCCATCTATATTTTACGCGCGCGCGAGTTTCCTCCCTTCATTTCACACTCGTGCGTGTGTGCGCGCTGTTTGCACCCTTTCCTTCCTCTCACAGCTAGACATAGCAGTAACCTCCGAACTCAGACTAACAGATTTTGAATTTTTTCCCGGGCGTTTCGCGGCGTCTCAAACGGCCAGTTGCCTCCCGACTTTCGACCTGACTAGACGGGCAACTCATTTATTCCGTGCCCTTAACCCATATGCGGGCCGGAATATCTTATTTCAACAATGGCGACCTCACACTTTACCAAGATTTCTTCTCATCTTGACGTTACCCGCAGGTCAACCAGTTGCTCCGTTTTCGACCAGAAAACGTTTGAGACCCATCGTTCGAGACGCGACACAGTCGCAAGCAGAACTTATCCCTCGTCAGTGAACCAAACTTTAAATACAGACAGGGGTATCTTATTGACGAACAAACTTGCTATCCGCAGGTCAGACCTTCTCCGTTTTCTGCTAGAAAATGTTCGAGACACACGACACAGTCGTGGGCAAAACTTCGTGTTCAACAGGTGACTTACACTTACCCCTCGTCAGTGAACCAGTAAATACAGACAGGGATATTCTTACTTACGAACAAACATTTTTCGTCTCTCTGGGCTCGCCGTAAACAACTCCACAAGACCATGAAACTCGCTTCAAACATTCTTCGTTTCTCCTGGCTAGATGCCCACTTCATTCCGGTAAAATTTCCAGCAGCCAATTCAATGCCTCACCAAAAACTCTGAGACGACCGAACATTCTTTCTAACTATGAACCTGAACATAAAAATACCACACACACTTACAACGCCAAAAAAATAAAAAATCCACAGTGAGTACTCCTTTCTATCTGTGCGCATATACACCTTGTGTTTAACGAGTTCCCTTTTTCCAGAACCTTATAAAACTCTTTTTCCCGCCTTAGCCATCTTGCTTTCTATTTTGGCGCGGGACATTTTTCATTAATCTCGTACCACGAGATAAGTTACTTGTTTCCATCTAATTAAAGTTACACATGTTTTACAAACAGATGTCTTTGTCATTTTATTCCGGCTATCTCTTTGATGTTTATTAATTTATGCACTTGTTGATTGACCCCTTTCCTCTCACTGTTCATTCACGCATTTTATTTTATTTTTTACATTGCTTGTGGACTCGGTAGTTTAGTATGGTGTCTGGCACAAGGCCACTTAGTAATAAACCAGCACTGCACGCTGCCGGGTCCGCAACAAAGGTAGTCAAGGAAAGCGAGAAGAAAGGACTACACATCAAATACAAGAAGCCAGAATGCATAGAATTTAGTAAAAGGGTGAACCTAAATTGCCAATTACAAATCGTAGATACCAAAAGCAAATAAGTAGAAAAGTTTAAATAACTGAGAAGTGATTAAGCAGAGGACGCTGAAATCCGAAGGCGTATTGCGATAGCCAAAGATTCATTCCAGAAGCTAAGCAGAGTATTAAGAAAAAGAAAAATTTTCGTTCGAAATAAAGAAACGAGTATGACAGTGAATGCCGGACAATCTCGTCATAGATGAAGAAAAGACTTGAAATAACAGAAATGTGATTCTACAGGAGGATGCTGAGGATACCATGAACCGAACATGTGAGCAGCAACAAAGTCCCAGAGAGAATAGAAAAAAGGAAACTTATACTAAACACCAAGAAGAGATAGTTGAAATTTCTCGGTCACATAATGAGGAAAGAGGGCTTGGAGAATCTGATACTCACAAGAGAGATTGAAGGCAAGAGGGACAGAGGAAAACAACGCATAACTTACTTAGTAAATTGATGGCGGAACAAGGTTTAGGAGAGGTAACAAAAAGACAAAATTTATTAAGAGCTACAAAGGACAGGAAATGATGGAGAGCCATGATCACCCACGTCATGTCGGGACACGGCACAAAAAGAAAAAAAATTGATTTTTTTTTTTTTTTTTGTGAGTGAGTGAGCAATGACAAAAATAAAGGGTGTTCCAATAACGTGAACCTATTTTAAACGTGAATTAAGTTTAAGCGTCTAATAATTTTATTTCTTTTTCTTTCAGATTTGGCGGACATTTGGGCGATATTATTTTTCACACATAACTGCCATGACTTAAATAACATGATCCAATAGAGAAATAAATAAATTTGCACCAATAACACTGAATTATTTACTCCTGACTTTGATCCGTCTTAATGAAACACCCTTATATATAATCCGTCTGAATGAAACACTTTATAAACACTTAACACCAGAATTAGTGTAAATAGAATGCTTATATTTAATATCTAGCCTTACCCCAGGTCACCGGAAAGGGATTTTAATAAACAGAAAGCAAATAATGATAATAAGGAGGAAAGCTGCAAGATACTGGTATGAACATAGGCAGATTTATGGGACTTTACAATACACACACACAGAACAATCAATGTGCATTCAAATATGCGTAATCAAAGACCACAGAATGTGCATTCAAAAAACTATCTATTAAGGGGTCCACCCTTTTTTATACAAGTGGACTCGCCCAGTATGTACTTGTACTGCTGCCGGTGGATACCCGGAAGTGAAAGAGTGAGGAAGTGAGAGTGTGAGGTAACCGCTTTGTAGGAGTCACAGTTGCGAGCACATAGACTCAGAAGGAAGTCCTACTTCAATACTGAATTTCCCAGACTGTATATATATTATTATTGCTACTAACCGCATTTCTGGATCTACTAACCGTATTACCATTTGTATTATTACGTCAATACATTTATTTGCTATATTTCATTCCTGCGTTTGTCATTCATTTTGAGACCGGATTTCATCCCGGAATCCACAGCACTTTCAAAATACTAGTATCTTGAAGTGTCTATGTTAACATTTGTCTCACATCTATAATTCCAGTTGTAGTTGGAGCACTCGGATTGATTGGAAAAGCTTCTGATAGACTCTTTGAAGGGGTTCCTGGTAGGCTATGTCTTAGATAAATATAAAAAACATAATACTCTCAAGTACATTCCTCACCTTACGTAGGGCTTTATCTATGTGTTGTAGCATACCTACGAACGATAATGGGTATGTCCCCATGCACATAAATACAGTAGTAAATGTCTTTAGTTGGAAATTCGTCTCCAGCTGTGCTGATCAAGCTCTCTGTCTCCGGGCAGACTATGTCGAAGGGCAGAGTCTCGACTCGGGAAACAGCTACCCGGCCCCGTTTTATACACGGTCTACAGGGAATTTTTGACCGAGTTTACGAGCTCGGATATTCCATATTGAATTTGACCTTGTGCCACATCTGACCGCGATCTGGGGCGGTTGGTAGATATCCTGCAGTTATAGTTTCGTCTCCAGCTGTTCTGGTCAAATTCTCTGCCTCCGGGCAGAGAGGATCTCCGGACGAGGCTATGTCGAAGGGCGGAGTCTCGTCTCGGGAAACAGCTACCCAGCCCTGTTTTATACGGGGTATACGAGGAATTTTTGGCCGGACCGGCAGGCTCGGATACCCCACATCAAATTCGGCCTTGTGTTACACCTGACAGCGTGGGGCGGTTAGTAGATATCCTGCACTTGGAGATTCATTGTGAAATTCACTTCTAGCAGTTGACTACTACTTCTACGTGACGCTGGCGAATCCTATATGTGTTGTTCTTGTCCTAAGTATTATCGTTCATTATCAACCAACGTGTGATTATTCTATTTATTCCCTAGGTTTAAAATATCTGTGATCTTAGGTGTGCTTTTCCCTCAAAAAATGTTCATGGTTTGGTTTGTTTTACGGTATACCAACCTCAATGGGTTATTTAATGCCGACAAAATTTTTATTGCCGGTATTTTTTTTTTCTCAAAACTTTATTTCTGGTAGTATTTTTTCCATCAAAAAACCTATTTCTGGTAATAGGTTTTTTTTTCAAAAATGTATAGTTGGTAATATTTTTTTTCTAAAATATATTTCTGTTAATGATATATTGCTGGTGATAATTTCTTCAAAAATCCATTGTTAGCAATAATTCTTTACAAAATGTTTCTGGTATTAAAACCTATTTTTAAACTTTCACAGTGTTTTGTCCCCAGTTGGGGGGTTAACTATTTGCCCATAGCTGGGACCCTAACAGGTGCTACCACCCCGGGTCAGGGTGGACCTGGGAACACCAGCAATTAAGAGGTGGCTCCACGCTCCTAAAAACCTCTTGATCAGAAGCCTTGCTGTTGGACGTAGTTTATCGTCTTACCCAGGACGCTCAAAAAATGTTCAGTGGAAAATGTCATGATGCCATTTCTGACCTTAGGTCTCTAGTTGGGACCCAGAAAGAAATGAGTCTACACCAGAGATCAAAAGAATAATAATAATAATAATCGTTGTGTCAATGGATTTAATAAGAAAAGGTTCTGAAAGATTTTTTGAAGTTATCTTTTGTAGTAATTACCTTAAAAAATATGCAAAACATTCTCCTAACAAGTTCATCTCAAACCTTACAAAGGGCTTCATCTATGTAAAAGGTATGTAATTTTGAAAAAATTCGCAGTGGAAAATGTCATGAAACCATTTCTGACCTATGATCTCTGGTTGGGACCTGAAAGGAAACGTCTATACAACAGATATCAAATGAAGATATGCAAGAAGCACAAAATCGAAACCACTGAGAGATGGTATGAGCCCCAACCAGACACAGTTACAAAAATAACGATGTAACTATCCACTGGGACATGCCAATTCAAACTGACAGGGAAATAAAAGCCAACAGACGTGATATCATAAAAGAGAGGAAATTCAGAAAGTGTATGCTTATTGATTTAGCAGTGCTGTTTCTAGAGAAAGACGTCCATAAAAATTATCGCGGAATTGTCCAAATACAAGGACCTGGAGACCGAGACGGGGGGAATGAAAACTGAGACTGTACCAATAATAATCGGAGCACTGGGCCTCGTGAGAAAAGGAATGGACAATTTTTCTAACAGTGCCCCAGGCAACATCAACATGCAAGTTGCCTAGAAAATCGTCCTAGTCGGAACATTCCATATACTAATAAAAGTGCTAATTCTTTTATGACAGTTTATAACAATTCTCTTGTATGGCCTAAGGACCATAGTTTGAACTCGGCTCTACAGGATACAAAGCAGGAAACATAACATACACAAATAATAATAATAATAATAATAATAAAAAGATTGCAGTAGATTAATTGAAGGGATTCCTGGAAGTCTATGCCTCAAGGAGATACAAAAATTGTTCTGACAAGTACAGCACACACTTTACGAAGGGCTTTATCTATGTAATTTTTTTTTTTTTGTCAGTGGAAAGTGTCATGACGCCCTTTCTAACTTAGGCCCCGGGGCGGGACCCGGAAAGAAATGTGTAAACGCCAGAAATAAAAGAAAATAAATAATAATAATAATAATAATAAGTGCCTCCTTATTGATATGGCAGTCCCTGCTGACTGCAATGTATCTTTGAAGATATTCAAAAAGCTGTCAAAATACAAGGACCTTAAAATAGAAATCTCAAAAATGTGGCATATGGGAACATCAACAATCCCTGTTGTAGTTGGAGCCCTAGGACTGGTTGGAAAAGATTGCAGTAGACTAATTGAAGGGATTCCTGGAAGTCCATGCCTCAAGGAGATACAAAAAAATTGTTCTGACAAGTACAGCCCACACTTTACGAAGGGCTTTATCTATGTCATTTTTTTTTTCTGTGAATGGAGAGTGTCATGATGCCATTTCTAACCTTAGGTCCCTGGGCGGGACCCGGGAAGAAATGTGTAAACGCCAGAAATCAAAGAAAATAATAATAATAATAATAATAATAATAATAATTTTGTTTTACGGCATATCAACCTCAATTTAATGCCGACATTTTTTATTGCTGGTAATATTTTGTTTTGTAAAAAATCTGTTTCTGGTAATATTTCTCCTTCAGAATCGTATTGCTGGTAATATTTTTTTTCAAAAAAATATTGCTAGTAATACTTAACTATTTGCCCATAGCTGGGACCCTAACAGGTGCTACCACCCCAGGTCAGAGTGAACCTGGGAACACCAGCAATTAAGAGATGGTTCCACGCTCCTCAAAACCTCCTGATCAGAGGCCTTGGACGCGGATGTAGTTTAACGTCTTACCCAGGACGAGCAAAATCTCTGGGTGAAAATAAAAACCCCATGGAAAAAGATAATACTACTACAGTGTAACCCGGATATAAGAGACCCGGATATAAGAGAAACCCGGATATAAGAGAGAATTTCTCTGGTCATAAATTAGAGCCTGTGTTAATGTATATAAAATAGACCAAACCCGGATATAAGAGAAACCCGGATATAAGAGACTTCTTCTCCGGTTCCGATAACTCTCTTATATCCGGGTTACACTGTACTACTACTATAAAAATGCATTTCATACAGTGACGTGGTATGAGTAAAGATACACTAATGGTATTCCTTTAATCTTGGATTTCACCACTATACAAGTTAATCCACAAGATATTGTTATAGTAGTAATAAAAAAAAAAATAATTATATTTCGTCGATATTATTAAAACGACTAATAAAGAATCATCAATGACAACATAAGCGGAGAGAAATATTTGACTGCAACTTTGGAGGCAGCATTTCTACATGCAGTGGGTGTAAAAAAAAAGAATGTGCCTCAAATAGTAGACCAAAACGGTTTTTTAAATGTTCGCCACAATATTAATATAACAACTACTTCAAAAAAAAAAAAAAAAGAAAAGAAAAGAAAAAAGAAGCCTAATGCTGCCGCATCTGTACAAGAGAATGTAAGACCTTAGTGACACTAAAAAGCCACATACACGCACCTCTATATCTGAGAATAGGTCAAACGAGAGCATTACTCGAAATCGAGACGCAGCTATCAAAACACACACACACACACAAATCTCTCTTTTTCTATATCTTTTTCTCTCTCCCTCTCTTTTTATCTATCTCTCTCTCCATATATATATATATATATATATATATATATATATATATATATATAGAAGTCAACACTTAGAGGCGACAGCCTGTTTCATGCTAGACGCAATGGTCAGACTGTCGCCTCTCTAAGTGTTGACTTCTATGCTCACTTTTATATTTACACATGCTCTATCTCTGATATTGAGCACTTTATCCCATAAATGTAGCACATCTTAAGACTATATTAGAATGTGTGACGCTCAAATTCCTGAGAGCGCCTCTCTGCGGCTGCTCGGTCTCACGTTGTCTACTGACCTGAGATGGAACAAATACATTGAGTCAATTGTTTCGTCCACCGTAAGGAAAGTTGGCTCCCTGTGCCGCGCCAGGAAATTTTTCTCTCCGGAATCGATCCTTCACGTTTACAAATCAACCATTCGCCCTTGCATGGAGTATTGCTGCCATATATGGTCTGGTGCCCCTTCTGTTTACCTCGGGGTTCTTGATAGGCTCCAGAGGCGGATATGCAATATAATTGGCCCTGATCTGGCATCTTGTCTACAGTCGCTCTCTCACGGACGCGCCGTCGTTTCTCTCTGTCTTTTTTACAAATACTTTCATGGTAATTGCTCGGATGAGCTGCTTTCGCTGGTTCCCAGACTTCATGAATTCAAGCGCCCTACGAGGCTGGCATCCCGCTCTCACCCCTTCACTGTCGAAACTCCTAAATGTAGCCGTCTCTTCTACTCCAATAGCTTCATGTCTCGCACATCTCGCCTGTGGAACTCCCTTTCCTATTCCAGTTTCCCTGAGAGCTATAATCTACAACTATTCAAATGTACTGTCAATCGACATATCCAGTTGCCTTGATCTATCCACTATCCTTCTCCTCATCCTTTTCTCTATCGCTCCTATCTGATCTTGCTCCAAACCTTCTGTAACCCCTTGCGTCCTAGTGGCTTCCCGCCTTGCTAGGGGTGAAATGCTTAAAATATATATATATATATATATATATATATATATATATATATATATATATATATATATGAGACTTAACTGCTTAACTCCAAATGGCTGCTGACAAAAAGGACTCAAAAGCGTTTATGATGGTTTAAAAGCAGCGTATGGTCTCCAAAAGCATGGTATCTCTCCAATGACGGGGATATTCTCCTTACTGGTAAAAAAAAAGCCATACTTCAGCACTAGAGGGATCATGTTGAAACAGTGCTCAACAGCACCTCAATCACAGATGATGAAGCTCTGTCCGCTGTAACAAAATAGCCTGAAATTCCTGAGTTATCCCTGGAAACCACTTTTCTGGAAGTGCAAGCTTCTATCATGCAGATATCGTCAAGAAAATCTCCTGGTGAGGAGGCTATCCCTGCTGAAATCTACAAACATGGAGGGCATACACTTTGTAAGCTGCTGCACGATCTGTTCATTAAAATTTGAAGATATGGTCTTGTTCCTCAGAACTTCAAAAATACCTCAGTGCAACACCTCTACAAGAAAAAAAAAGAGTCTTAAAACAGTATGCAATAACCATAGGGATATCTCACTTTTGTCTATCAGCGGGAAAATAATTTTGGCGGAGCTCAATCTTCAACAGAATTATAAAACACACTGTCGTCGCCATCTAACCTGTATATATATATATATATATATATATATATATATATATATATATATATATATATATGTGTGTGTGTGTGTGTGTGTGTGTGTGTGTGTGTGTGTGTGTGTGTGCGTGTGAAAAATTTCTTAGAGCTAACCTGTAGAAAAAGACAATAATTATAAATGTAAAAGACAATAGGAAAACTGTAATATTAGCCAACGTGTTTCGCTTTTTAAGGCAAAAGCGAAATGAATTTATTAAAACAAAGTAACTAATAATAACTGTATCAAGAAATCAAAAGAAAATGGTTGAATCCATAAACACAACAATAAAAACAATATTTACACACGTTACAGTAGTTGACTACATTTCAATTGAAATTACGAATACAATAGCGTTTTCTAAATTCTTCCAGGTGCTAAGGACATTTTGTTTTGTTGTTAATAGTTACTTTGTTTTTAATAAATTCATTTCGTTTTTGCCCTGAAAAGTCCACATTGGACGAAACGTGTCGGCTAATATTACAGTTTTTCTATTGTCTTTTATATATAGGCACGGTGGAGTAATGGATAGCGGCTTGGATTGAGGAATCGCAGAGCCGAGTTCGAATTCCAGTCGAATCCATTACATTCACGTGCTAATACATGCATTGGGAAATGTATGAATTCAATTCTTCTCCCACCAGCTATGTGTAAATAGCAGGACAGACTGGGTTCTATAGCCTTGGCAACTGGTCTACCGCAGAAAGAAATGGCAACCTACTGCGGAAAAAATATCCTTCATCTCCCTCCAGCTATGGGTAAAATAGCAGGACAGACTGGGTTCTATAGCCTTGCATGGCAACTGGTCTAGGAGAAGGACAACTCTGAATTCAGAACACGCGGAGGGTCGTTTGGGAACCTTGTGGCAACTCGGTGCACCGGGTCTCTGTATTCGTCCCTTCAAAAAGTGTGGATGGTCCTGCACGAGGCCTTCACCACTATAATCAAATCTCATGTGTCGTTGTCGGGCTGTCGGTTTCCTGGAAACTGATCTGCTTGACCCTCATACGTCGAATCTCGACGGAAGAGTCGATTATATATATATATATATATATATATATATATATCTTAGTGAATATACATAAGAGCCATCTTCGATAACAGGACTCTGAGTTTCATGCAGTTGTTAAAATCTTTGTGGTGGGGATTCAAAATGTTGAATCATCACAACGAAAACGCGGAATAACGGCCAGATTGCATCTGCACCTAAAGATTGCATCGAGTACACGAAACTCCGAGTTGTGCTATCAACGTTAAATGGTAGGTATATTCACTACTATATACTTATAAATCTATTTCATACCAGTATTTATAACACCTGTGGAAGAAATATATTTATACGGTACGTGCAATTCTACGTACGTGTATCTATATTTTTATCTCCCACCCTCTCTCTCTCTCTCACATAGACACATACGGGTGCGCACACGCATGCGCGGCTGTAGAAAATTGATTAAGAAATTTCCAAAATTTTATTTCAAATAATTTTTATTTTCACAAGTACTTACAACCGCAGTTAAGACCATCTTGAGGGAGATTAAATGTCTGTGGAGGCGTATCGCAGTAGCTTCGTAAATTCAAAATTTAAAAAAAAAGAAAATTTTGGTATGTTTCTTTGTCAATTTTCTACTATCAGCAAGAAATTAATACGTGTATTTGAAGGGACTGAAACTAAAACAAATAGACATAATATGCGTAAATTATTTAACGAAATCTGCTTAAATATATATATATATATATATATATATATATATATATATATATGGATAAAAAAACACGTGGAATAACTATTCTTAGTCAAAGCGTATCCTTTTGTGAGGGATTTTATCAAGATATTTGTCTTGATAACATCAGAGGCGAAAATGGCGTCTAAGAATAGTTTTTCCTCTTCTGTTTTTTTTTTTCATTTTGTTCCTTCACAAATACAGTGAATATAATATATATATATATATATATATATATATATATATATATATGAAAAATATAGTTTTAAGCTTATATATATATATATATATATATATATATATATATATATATATATATCCTATATTTATGGGATAAAGTGCTGAATATATAGGGCGTATGGAAATATAAAAGTGAACATTGAAGTCAATACTCAGAAGCAACAGATATTACAAACGCAATCATCAGGCCTGATGACTGCGTTTGGCATGAAACCGTCTGTCCCTTGTGAGTGTTAACTTCAATGTTTTTTTTAGATTTATATATATATATATATATATATATATATATGTATGTATGTATGTCTGTATATATTTATATGTATATATGTAAATATATACATACATATAAATATATATGTATATATATTTATATATATTTAAATTATATATATATATATATATATATATATATATATATATATATATATATATATATATAAGATAAAAAAAGGAAAATTGATCTTCGCCTACGTATTTCATACTTTGATGGACCTTGTCAAGGCAAATGTAAGGATTTTATTTTTCAACAAGTATTTATAAACCAAAATAAAAAATATCGTTAGCTTTGCAATTTATTTTAATTAAACAACCGACATAAATATTCATTAGGCTAACTAAAAAGTCTAGTTAAATTATGGGAGATGCAAAGTCAGGTAATTTTATGTGAGTAATTTTTTAATGTGATTAATATTTTAATTAAATAAAGTAATCTGTAATTACAAGCAAAAAAAAATAAGAAAAGAAATAGAAATGTAAAAAAAGAAAAAAGAAAAAGTTTAACGATAATCAAAACAAGAATAAGAAAGAAAGTAAAAAGCAAGTGAAGTAAAAGAAAAAAGAAAGAAAAAAATGAGAAAGCAATAAAAATAAAAGAAAGGAAGAAAGAAAGAAAGAAAGACAAAATGAAAATATGGAAAGCATGCTATAATGAAAAGATAGTAAAAAGGAAAGAAAGAAAGAATGAATGAAAGAAAGAAAGAAATAGAGGAACGAAAAGAAGGAAAGAAAGAATGAAGCAACAAACGTAAAAGAAAGAGAAAGAAAATGGAAGAGAAAGTAAAGAAATTAAAAGGGAAGTAAAAAGAAAGAGAAGAAAATGAAGAAAACAACGAAAGTAACAAGAAAAAGAAGAAAAAAAATCACTAGAAAGAAAAAGAAAGCAAAGAAAAGTAAAAAGAAAGAAAGACTATACAGAAAAGACAGAAAGAAAAAAAGTGAAAGTAAATGAAATGAACTATAAAGACAAAGAAAGGAACAATACGAGAAAGAAGAAAAAAAAGCAATGTGACAAGGAAGAAAGAAAGAAAGAAAGAAAGAAAGAAAGAAGGAAAGAAAGAAGGAAAGAAAGAAAGACAAAATGAAAATATGGAAAACATGCTATAATGAAAAGATAGTAAAAAGAAAAGAAAGAATGAACGAAAGAAAGAAAGGGAGGAACGAAAAGAAGGAATGTAGCAACAAATGTAAAAGGAAGATTAAGAAAATGGAAGAGAAAGTAAAGAAATTAAAAGGGAAGTAAAAAGAAAGAAAAGAAAATGAAGAAAACAACGAAAGTAACAAGAAAAAGAAAGCAAAGAAAAGCAAAAAGCAAAAAAGACTATACCGAAAAGACAGAAAGAAAAAAAAGTGACAGAAAGTAAATGAACTATAGAGAAAAAGAAAGGAACAATACGAGAAAGAAGAAAAAGAAGCAATGTGACAAGAAAGAAAGAAAGAAAGAAAGAAAGAAAGAAAGAAAGAAAGAAGCGAAAAGAAGCGAAAGTTAAAAAGACAAAAGAAAGAACTGTGTCATGCTTGTATTCTGACGAGTTTCTCACATGAAGTGACGTCAAAGCCTCATGGATCCAACGCCTCGTACCCACCAACGACCCTCCGTGTTCCAGCCACACGTACACAACGTTCAACGGAAGTTGTAAAAAGAAAAGAGACGCAAGTCTTGTTTGCGTTCTCCTTAAAGTAGAACAACCAACAGCCCACTGATAGGCGTATGACTTTCGTCAGAGAAGAAATAAAGAAACTTAACGCTAAAGCAAACAGATGCATTTACTCTTAACAGCCGGCCCGGCGGCTGCACGCGCACAAGCGTTTTTTTTTTCTTTCGAATCGGACCGTCATACCAAGAGAAGTGCGCAAGTACCTGATGGGATTTTTTTTTTCAATCCTATATCCTTTCAAGTATATTTACCCGGACTCCCCACCAAGGCTGGATGTGACACAAGGTCGTTTTATCGTGGAGAGCGCGATATACATCCATATGCATATGATCCAAGGAGGAAAAAATTGATTTTTGCTCAATTCCAGCGACCACTGTCACGATGGCACCGTTATTACACCGATCCAACCTTTTTAGTGCAAAGCTGGAGGTTCTGCCGCAGACTTGGGAACCCCGGGCTGAGCAACATCTCGCATCTAAAGTGTGGAGAATCATAGCCCCCCCCCTTACAACATAGGGACGTTAACCACGCCTCAGTAAACCCTCATTGGCAGTCGCTAACGTCTGTATCAGATATCCATTCAAGACGTCACAGATCTCATTATTATTATTATTATTGTAGTTCGTTTGATTTTGGGTGTATACTCATTTCCTAAGGTTAGAAATGGCGTCATGACATTTTCGACTGAGCACTTTTTGAGGAAAAAATATTATTATTATTTTCTTTGATTTCTGGCGTTTACACATTTCTTTCCGGGTCCTGCCCAGGGACCTAAGGTTAGAAATGGTGTCATGACATTTTCCACTGACAAAAAAAAAAAAATAAATAAAATAAAATAAAATAAATTTAATTACATAGATAAAGCCCTTCGTAAGGTGTGGGCTGTACTTGTCAGAACAATTTTTTGTATCTCCTTGAGGCATGGACTTCCAGGAATCCCTTCAATTAGTCTACTGCAATCTTTTCCAACCAGTCCTAGGGCTCCAACTACAACAGGGATTATTGATGTTCCCATATGCCACATTTTCGAGATTTCTATTTCAAGGTCCTTTTTACTTTGACAACTTTTGAATATCTTCAAAGATACATTGCAGTCAGCAGGGACTGCCATATCAATAAGGAGGCACCTTTTTTGTTTGTGGTCTTTAATAACAATATCTGGCCGATTGGCCTTGATTGTTCTGTCAGTGTGTATTGTGTAGTCCCATAGAATTGTAACAGGTCCTATCTCCGTAACCGGATCTGGGTGGTGTTCATACCATTTTCTTTCAGTTTTCTTCCCGTAGAAGTTGCAGATTTTCCAGTGCAGATATTGGCCCACTCTGTCATGTCGGGTTTTATATTCAGTGGGTGCTAACACCGTACAACCTGATACAAGATGATCAATCGTTTCTGGATATTTATCACAGAATCTGCATTTTGGGCTGACACAATATTTTAGTATATGTGCTTGATAATTCCTAGTTAGCAAGCATTGGTCCTGCGCAGCAAGGATAAAACCTTCAGTTTCCGCTTTCAACCCTACACTACGTAGCCACTGATGGGTACGGGTTTTGTCTACGTCAGCTTGTTTGGTACGGACAGAGTATTGGCCATGAAGCGGTTTATCTTGCCATCGCTTCTGTAACTGGTCGGTTGCATTCGTCTTTGCTGTCTTTTTTAGGTATTTTGCAGTTTCAGCCGGTGTATTGTGCTGTAGTTGCATCTCTACACCCATTCTTTTTCTGTCTATATCTCTGAGATTAAGTGATATGATTACTTGCATTATTTACATTATTCAGACTGCTATCCCTGTTAGGGTACCAGCTATGGGCAAATAGTGAACTCTCAGTCTAGCCCGCATCCTGGCTATGACGATAAACTACATCCGAGTCCATGGGTATGACGATAAACTGCATCCACATCCATGGGTATGACGATAAACTGCATCCACATATATGGGCATGATGGTAAACTGCATCCGTGTCCATGGGTATGACGGTAAAATGCATCCACATCCATGGGTATGACGATAAACTGCATCTGCGTCCATGGGTCTGACGGTAAACTGCATCCGTGTCCATGGGTGTGATGATAAACTGCATCAGCGTCCATGGGTATGATGATAAACTGCATCCGTGTCCATGGGTATGACGGTAAACTGCATCAGCGTCCATGGGTATGACGGTAAACTGCATTCGCGTGTATGCGTATGACGGTAAACTGCATCAGCGTCCATCGGTATGACGGTAAACTGCATCCGTGTCCATGGGTATGACGGTAAACTGCATCAGCGTCCATGGGTATGACGGTAAACTGCATTCGCGTGTATGGGTATGACGGTAAACTGCATTCGCGTCCATCGGTATGACGGTAAACTGCATCAGCGTCCATCGGTATGACGGCAAACTGCATCCACGTCCCTAGGTATGACGGTAAACTGCATCCACGTCCCTAGGTATGACGGTAAACTGCATTCGCGTCCATGGATATGACGGTAAACTGCATCCACGTCCATGGGTATGACGGTAAACTGCATTCGCGTCCATGGATATGACGGTAAACTGCATCCACGTCCATGGGTATGACGGTAAACTGCATTCGCGTCCATGGGTATGAAGGTAAACTGCATCCACGTCCATGGGTATGTCGGTAAACTGCATCCGCGTCCATGGGTCTGACGCTAAACTGCATCCATGTCCTGGGTATGGCGATAAACTACGTCCAACAGAAAGACTGTTTTTGAAAAATTAAGGTTGTCGGCTACGTTTTTGGAAAAGTAGTATTACCAGCCATACATTTTCGAATGAATAATATTGCCAACAGTGTGTTTTTGAGGAATGATATTACCAGCCATACGTTTTTGAAAAAATGATATTACCAGCCATACGTTTTTGAAAAAATGATATTACCAGCCTTACGTTTTTGAAAAAATGATATTACCAGCCTTACGTTTTTGAAAAAATAATATTACCAGCCTTACGTTTTTGAAAAAATAATATTACCGGCCATACGTTTTTGAAAACATGATATTACCAGCCATAAGTTTTTGGAAAAATAATATTACCGGCCATACGTTTTTGAAAACATGATATTACCAGCCATAAATTTTTGGAAAAATAATATTACCAGCTGTACGTTAAAAAAAAAAAATATTACTAGCTATATGTCTTTTAACAAAATCTTATTCAATGGAATTGTAACTGGGGTCAAAACACTGTGAAAGGATGATGTTTTTTAAAAAAAAAATAAAAAAATAATGTGGCCAGTTATACGTTTTTTTTTGTTTTTTTTTAAATAATAATAATGTTCCAGCTATACGTTTCTGAAAGAAATAATGTTGCCAGCTATACGAAAATCATTTTCGGCATAAAATGACCACTAAGGTTGGAATACCGTTAAACAAAACAAACAAACAAAGAAACAGGCTGCTATCCTCATTTTTATTGGCATATTCACAACGTTTCGGCCGTTGTACGCTCCGGTCTTCTCCAGTGGAAAAAGATGTTGGTTAGATACTAGATCCAAAGGGTTGTGAGTTAATACCAGGCTACAGCAATGGTTAACCAAAACTTGGAGAGTTGAGTTAAAGGGAAATAACTGGGAGAGGCATGTCACGTGGAACTAGAACATTCTAACCCGGTGGACGAATTTAAAGGTTCGTTTCGAAATACCAATCATCTGAAGAAGGCCGAAATGTTGTGAATATGGCAATGAAGATGAGGATAACAGTCCGAATAATGTAAATAATGCAACTTTTTTTCTTAAGAAAGCGGCACGAATTGCTACGGCTTCTTGGGAAGGATAGTGGAGTGGTTTTCTCTTGCGTTTCCCCGATCTTAAACTCAAAATTGTCCATTTTCGAGACTATATGCTATCCCTGGCTAAAGAGTGCAGCCTACGCTCGATTTTAACCTACAGCTGTGGAGACAAGAAGCGATGAAGAAATGCCTTTCGAAAGAGCGTTATTGAGAAATATAAGTGGCTAGATCAGAATTTAGGCGAGGTTCCTCGATTCAACTTTCCACACTGGTAACTGTTAACCGCAAGTCAGATACATACAGAGCACAAAATTAAAACTCTCTCTCTATCTATCTCCTTCTCTCACTCTCTCTCTCTCTCACTCTCTCTTACATTCTATCTCACACTCTCTCTCTATCTCTCGCACTTTCTCTCTCACTCTCTCTCCGATACTCTCTAACTCCATCTCTCTCACTCTCTCTATATCTCTTACTCTCTCCCTCTCCCTCGCTCTCCCTCTCTCTCACTCTTCATTTCTCTCACTCTCCCCCTCTCTCTCCCTCTTTATCTCTCTCGCTCTCCCCCTCTTTCTCACTCTCTCTTTCTTTTTTCATTCTCTCTCCCATTCTCTCTATCTCTTTCTTACTCTCTCAACCTTTCTCTATGTCTCTTACTCTCTCCCTCTCCCTCGCTCTCCCTCTCTCTCTCACTCTTCATCTCTCTCCCCCTCTCTCTCTCCCTCTCCGTCTCTCTATCTCTCTCGCTCTCCTCCTCTTTCTCACTCTCTCTTTCTTTTTCATTCTCTCTCTCATTCTCCTCTATCTCTTTCTTACTCTCTCACCCTTTCTCTATCTCTCTCACTCTGTCTCTTACTCTCTCCCTCTCCCTCGCTCTCCCTCTCTCTCTCACTCTTCATCTCTCTCACTCTCTCACTCTCTCTATCTCTCCCTCTCTCTCTCTCTCCTCTCTCTCTCTTTGAAACTGGTACGTCATTCACATGACAGCATCCTCAACAGACCTATTGTGCTGCGGCTGCAGTGTCATCGCGCAGCTGACCGGTTCCCGCCACATAGCTTTGTTGAAAGCTGGACGGTGATTCATTCATGCGTAGCGTGTGATGGCCAAGCAGATCTGACGGAGACCATCCCTGTACAGGTCAGTGTAACTGAACGATGACCAGTCTTTGAAACATGAAGCAAGGTGAAATGATACCACTACCAGGGCTACCTGACTCATTTGCACCGTTCTCAGTGAAGTTCGAACTGCTTTCGCTGACGCGCTAAAATCTTTACAATGTGCCCCCATACCTGTAGGGTCTAGCTTACAACAGTTCCCATACGATCACCGAAGTTAAGCAACGTCAATCTTGATCAGTACCTAAATAGGTGACCGTATGGGAATACCATGAAGTAGTCTTGGATGTGCGGGTGAATCCAAACAGATAACTGAAATTTTTATATAAGATCAGTTATCTGTTTGGATTAGTCTTACTTTTATGTCCATCGTCTTTTTCATGCTGAATTGAATATAGTCTGTTAATTATGTTTTATGAATATGTCCTGATGATGGTCTAAAATAGACCGAAACGTCCGACGTTGACATTATATTAACATTAAAACAGCATAATCGCATATTAGGATTTTTGTTTG
>CAHIKZ030004897.1:367500-462500 GCA_903632075.3 Acanthosepion pharaonis | reverse complement strand
TCTGTTCTGAATAAGACTTGTGTTTTATGTCCATCGTATTTGTCATATTGAACTGAATTGTATTTTGATGAATATTGTCTTGAAAAGGTTTAATAAACCGAAACGTCAGACGTCGACATTTCTTTCATTTAACTACATTTAAGGATTTTTGTTTGTTTTTTCAAAATTTCTTCATATATATATATATATATATATATATATATAGTTTGAGGCAACGAACGGATTTCTGTATCATAGTCCTCTCTGCCTCGCCCTGTATACTTTATAATTTATAATTTATGTGCATTAAGATATTAAGAACATTATAGGTAATAACAAACGAGAACAATTATTACCATACAATGCAATAAATATTAAGCGATGAAAAGAAAACTCGTTCTGATCGTAAATCTTGTTAGATGAAACAAGAGATTAACAAGAACAAGTAATAATAAAAGTTGAACAATTGTGACAATAAACTGCGATAAAAGTCATTGTCGGAGATCACATTAAGCACAATAAGAGATTAACGACCATAAGGAATAATAAAACAGAATAATTGTAGCAATAAACTGCAATCAGCATTAAGCAATTAAATGAAATCTCGTTCGTACTCTCGTTCTCCGATCTTAGCAACCTCCGGATATGAATGTTTTTCTTATCTCAACAAGGGAAGCATTTTATGGTTTTCCTTCGGTAAATACAAATTGTCACCATTATTAATTTTAAGTAAAACCTGTAGTTTATTTCTGGTGTTTACATCAGATACCTGATACTATGGAAAACACGATGACAAACTAATTCTAAAAATTAGTAAATGCGAAGCTCTTCAGTCAAATGAATGGAGCACTTTGGCTGCTTAGCGTTTGTTTACGTTTATAAAAACAATACGCTAGATTTAGCTGACTCATTCTGTCGAGTGAAGATGGCTCAGTGGTAGAAGCTCTGACTGACACCAAATCGGATGGTCCGGGCTTGAGGCATTTGGTTGTCTAGACGCATTGAGAGCTGTACTGTCTGCGAATGGTATATATATATATATATATATATATATATATATATATATATATATATATATATGAATTAATTGATTTAAAATATGTTTTTTTCGCTACAGTTTCTAACCATGTTTCAAAAAAATGGAAACATGGTTAGAACTGTAGCGAAAAACCATTTGAAATCAATTAATTTATAATAATAATCTTTTAAATTTACATTGAGCACTATTTTGTAAAAATAAAATGTCTATAAGAACACCGGATTATATATCTTACTGTTCTTTCTTTATATATATATATATATATATATATAAAACCTAGTGAGCAAAACATATCTACCCAGGTTTCACCTAAGCAAATCGTCAGGAATCGCCCTTCGAGATTGATTTGATTATTGGCAAATCAAAAGTTCGAAGGTTTTTCGAAACAGTATAGTTACCTATACATATATATATATATATCTATCTATCTATCTATCTATCTATCTATATATATATATATATATATATATATATATATATATAATTTTTTTAAATCCCTTCCTCCGCCTAAAATATACAACATATTGCACATTGACTCATTCCTAAATATATTTATACCGACTGTAACAGCAAAATTCTCCAATTGTTAGATCAAGCTTTGAACATGATTACAGATATCTTAATGGAATTCTCCGAAGTTTTATAACACTATTAGTCGCAATTTTGAACTATAAGAATGTATATTTCGCTCTAAGTTGAAATGATAATGCCTCTTGCTGTTTAGACCTCCTGGTCCAGTTTTCGTCTTTACTGTTACATCTTTTTTAAACTTATTCACCGTTCTCTTCATGGTTCTTGAATGGACTTTGAAGATGTAAACCAAAGTATGAATGTTGGCACCATTGCTGAAGGCCTGAATCATCTTTTTCCTCACGTCATTGCTCAGTTGGGAAGAGGTAGTGGCGCTGACATAAAATGACTTTAACCTATTCTACTTTTTAGTGATTCTTACAACAAATGGTATCAAGATGGCTAAACGTGTTATCATATATATATATATATATATATATATATATATATGTGTGTGTGTGTGTGTGTGTGTGTGTGTGTGTGTGTGTGTGTGTGTGTGTGTGTGTGTGTGTGAAACGTCTTATCTGAAAACCTGCAAAAAAATAACTCAATTTAGTTTAAAATAGTTTAGTCATTTTTGGATATTAAACATTTTATAAGATGGACAATTATTCCATGATGTTACACGATTCGAACAATTTTGTTGTTACACCCATTATATATATATATATATATATATATATATATATATATATATATAGAGAGAGAGAGAGAGAGAGAGATAGATAGATAGATAGATAGATATTGATAATATTAGTGGTTAATATACACATACATATGCAATCATCATATATCTAAACATATATGCATACATACGTACATACACATACATATATTTATGTATAAAAAATAATTCCAAGAGGATAGAATCCAGGTAGAATTCAATGTCCAGGATAGAGTAAGGATATAAAAAAAACATTAATATTCCATGGTCATAATTTATTCCATTGGAATCGTAAATACGATCCAATTCACCAGTCAGACCTACAAATTCAAAAAGCAATTTGTGTGTTTGGAATTTTCGTTTGTATTAGGTTGGTGCAAAAATAATGTCGTTTTTGACGTTCAACTTGACTTAAAAAACGACATTATTTTTGCACCAACCTAATATATATTAGATGGTGTTATTTTTATACGTATATATCTGTTTTAATGTCCTTTCTTTCTCTATTGTTTGTTTCTCTGTTCTATTAAACCCTTTTTATGTACCTATTTGCCCGTATAAGTTATATTTTAATAAGCGGTTAGAATTAATTAGTGTTTAATAACACTTTCAATCTTAAATATTTCTTGGTTGTTGTAACGGAATGTCTATGTCAATGTGTATGCATGTACTTGGGTGCATGTATACTTGTCTTTTCATCGGTGTCTTTTTTTTTTTTTTTTTGTAAACGGCCGTGGAGATATTTCCCTTGGTAGCTTTTGGAGGTGTCATTTCAAATAAGTCTGCGTGCTTATGTATGTTTTTTTAAAGATGGTAATTTTGTATCTATTTTAATTTCAAATTGATATTAACGTTTATTCCAATTTAATAAACAAACTAAATAATTTATAATTTTAAACTTAGAATTAAATTCTAATTTTAGTCTTTTTAATTTTTTAATTTCAAATATTAAATTTACACTTAAATTAGTTATTTAGTAACCTTTAGTATTAAATAGTTATTGTCAAGTTTTTGATTTCTCATATACTTGTATTTTGATTGGTCATTCCAGCTTCTGTAACAGCGTTTCCCCTAGCGAGGGGGGTTAATTAATTGGAACCTTTTAAAACCCTTTATTCTACATTCAACATCATCACTTGATAAGACACCAGAGGTATTGAAACAAAATGGCTATTTTTGTAGTGATTTTATAACATATTTATGTTATAATTTTTGAATAAATAATTATATATATATATATATATATATATAGTACACGTGGCCTGACGATTGCATATAGCATGAAACAGACTGTCGCCTCTAAGTTTAACTTATATATTCACTTTTATATATATATATATATATATATATATATATATATATATATATATATATATATATTGTCAGCCACAGACAAACTGCTTCACTATTTCACAGCTCAGAATGTTGTTAGACATCCGATTGTCTCAAGCCGCGATCGAAATCCGACTGACTTGTTGTCAGTCGGAGATTTTACCCCTAAGCCACGGCAGGGATGAAGGCGAGTTTAGACGTATTTCTTTTTATACAAGCATGCCAGTGGGCAACTCGATTTGTCTTAACGAAGAGTCTTGCATCAGCAGCAGTAATAGTCATTGTTTGCAAATTCACTTTTCTCAACCGACATACACCAATTTAAGCCCTCTTTTTATCTATATATTCTTTTCTTTAAATCTAGTGATGTATTATTTTTATCCTATTTAATCTGTTGTTTGTTTCACTTTCTCTCTCTCTCTCTCTCTCTCTCTATATATATATATATATATATATATATATATATATATATATATATATATATATAAGTATAGGATTGTGTATACAGAATAAATTCCAATAACCAACAATTACTATTCTTAAAAGAGTGCTCAATACATAGTTATTTATTCTATATTCAACATGATCATTGATAAGACACCGGAGGTGTTGAACACAAAATAGTTATTTTTGTAGTGGTTTTATAACATATTTATGTTATAATTTTTAAATAAATAATTATTTCTATACATACATACATATATATATATAATTATTTATTTAAAAATATGATTCCATCGCTACATAAGAGTTCTCATGCTTCAAAACAAGAGCCGTTTCTATAATTTTATTAAATTTAAAATTACTATGGTAACGGCTAGAGCAATTATTTAAAAAAATGGGGGCGTAAGGCTTAATAATTTGTTTCAATTTAATTCAAATAATTATATTGAAGTTTTCGGTTCTTGTTTTGAAACATGAGAACTCTTATGTAGCGATGGAATCATATTTTAAATAAATAATTATATTTAGGCTCTACTTTTGTATCGAGCACTGTTTTTTAAATAATAACAAAAATACTAAAGAACTTTGGATTATTTACCCAAAGAGTTCTTTCTATTTTCTATATATTTTCACACACACTCCCCCCACACACAGATATATATATATATATATATATATATATATATATATATATATATATATATATATCCCTGTAGGACGTAAAAGCGATCTTGGCTTCGCCTCTGATTTTTTTTCTTTATTATGAGTAAATTGCCATGACACCGGGGTGAAAATAGTGGTATGGATGGTGTTTTTTTTTCCATTGAATGCTCCACGGTCTTATATGCATAATTTTCTTTCCTATAGACTGCACTTCTTCCCAAGCCTCAAGGGCCCTGTTTGATGTACAATTTATGCGAAAATCAAAGAGGGAAGCGATGGATTTAATCTCTTTTTTCAACGGAGTTATGAGACTGTGAACGCAACCGACGAGTCAGGACTTGAGGTCGGTTCGTCTGTTCCTGTCACCGTGCCGATCCCTGCGCTATCTACACTTTTTGATTTACGTCGATTCAATTGTTAAGCGCTTCTTTAGGTGCCTTTGATCACATTTATATATTGCGATATGCTAAATTTCTATCTTAATTCATTAGTTATGGAGTTTGTTAATTATATAATGTCATTAGGTTTTATGTCACCATTTATACATGCTTTTCTTTTTTTTCTTTTCCTTTTTTTTTAGTTTGTGAATTTCGTTTGGTTTACTTTTGGCAACAAGGCCGGTGCGTACTACCACCGAACCCCACGATCTGATTGCAGACCCCAAGCAGAGCTTTGTGATCCTTACTATCGTATCAATATTTTTATATATAAAAATAATTATAATCTTACTTATTATAAAACGCAGATTGTGTGTGTGTCTGTACGTTTATATATTGGATCAGATTTCATACATTTTTCAGCCGATTTCAACAAAACTTCACAGGACTGCGTAAAATTACCTTGCGGTGGTTCTGACAGCGCCACAAATTGTAAAAACACAATTGTTTTTTTACGAAATCAATTTGAAAACACTATAAAACACGATTCTGTCGACAGAATGAAAGGGGGGCAACTCATATCGAGTTATACTTATTATAAAACCAAGGTTGTTTGTATGTGTGTGTGTTCGTTTATATATGGGATCGGATTTCCTACATTTTTCAACCGATTTCAAAAAACTTCACTTTTTTTTGGCAGGTAGTGTTTCTTATTGTCTTGAACACTTTTTTCTTTATTTTTACATTCAGAATGCTTTAAAAATTCCATTTACAAGACCATTGTTTATAATAAAATTCTATTCAATCGATAGCCTCATAACAATTGAAAACAATGTTTTTGTTTGAGTTTGGGTTTGACCAATTCGTAACCTCCCCCCAAAAAACAAGAAGGTGAGAGATTGTGTGCGTATGTCACCATGAAATGTATCTTTAATGTATTAGACACCCGGCAACATTCATATTTCTCTCACTTAAACCTCTTCAACTCACCTCTCTAAAACTTCTCTCTGTTATGGTTTAATCTCCCACCTTCTCTCGTCTGTTACCCCTCTCTTTATCACTAACATTCGTCCCACACTCTCATACTTACACTCTCTCTAAATTCTATTTTTATTTCCGGAGTGTTTTTTTTCTGTTTTCTTTTTGAATTTGTAAGTCTGATGAATTGGATCGTATTTACGATTCCAATAGAATAAATTATGGCCATGGAATATTAGTGTTTAAGCCTTTTTATTATATCCTTACTCTGTCCTGGACATTGAGTTCTACCTGGATTCTATCCTCTGGGAATTTTTTATTCAAAAAATATACATGTATGTGTATGCACCTATGTATATATATTTTATATATTTTGCATATATGTGTATATTTACAACTAATATTAGCTATATATATATATATATATATATATATATATATATATATATATATATATATCAGAAGAAAGATTTCACTTATGCTTCTTATACTATGTAAAATAGATAGGTTGGTTAATAAAAAAAAAGGTCAAACGAAACGGTACCAATGTGGTCAGTACGAAAAATTAATTATTGACCACAAGACAGAAATGAAGCACGGAGATTAATGTTCTAAGTCCGGAATTTTCGGGCATCCCTCTGTCCTTCATCAGCGGTGCGAGAAATAAACAGAGAACTACAACAAGTTCACACCAGCCAAAAAACAAAGAAGAAACACCGTTGGTGAGTCTTCCCCATTTCTCTGTTTATTTTTCACACCTTGATGAAGAACACAGGCGTGGCCGAAAATTCCAAAGTATACATTCTACTGTCAATAACTAGAATAATTTAAAAAAAAAAAAAACATCCTTCGGTCTACACATATTTCGTCTTAATGTTTGCCTATATATGCGAAAAAAATGAGTCCTAAAGATGACAATATATATATGGATACTCGTATCTGAGTGGACGTTTCATTTATTTATCAAACAGTATATTTTCTTCTACCGGCTTGAATATTCGAGAGATCTTATTATAGAAAAATATGCGATTTTCGCCAGGATTCGAATCCGCGTCCATATGGGCAACGGGATCCGTCGTTAGAGTAGACGTGCTCTAGACTGACTGACCTACGAAGAACATAGACTCTCGAAATTTTTCATATTTGCTCAGTTTCTTATCTGGACGTAAACAAAGCAATTTTAATAATAATCTTAATCTCTGTACTTCATTTCTCTCTTGTGGTTAATAATTAATATATATATATAATATTTATAATATTTAATATTTATATTAATACTAATATTTATGAATATTATCTTATGGAAACTAAGTTGTAGTACACTGGCAGTATCATAGAGTTGGGGGGTCATATCATAGTTTCAGGGATGTCATAGGATAAATCATAGGATAAATTTGAGGAGAATATGAGACCTGTGCGCCAGCTCTGTCTGGTATTATAAATATAATAACTAGAATTGTAGAGGATTTTACAAATATTTCCATTCTGTTGACTAGTACATATCTGGGCTACAAATTCTGATGACTCTTCAATAAAAAATAAAAAAAACTCTAATTATTACAAATTTTAACTTACTAGATATATATATATTTTGTAACACGCGTCAGCATGTTGAAAGCCTTACAGTATTGTTAAAGTTATCGGTAACATTTTTTGTCGAGATTTCAAACTCTAAGTTTCGTTCAATTTTGAAAACCAGTCGGTGAAATTTGAATAAGCTGATTTGTTTGTAAAAATACTTTCACAAAAACTCCACTTCACGGTTTAGTAATTTCCTTAATTTATTTTTAATTTTTAAATAAGTTTTTCGTGGTACAGAATTTAATAATAGATAGGAAAAGATAATAAGGAGGCATTTTTAAAAGCAAAAGCCAAAATAAAACTATCGGTTTCGTCCCAGGACTTATCAAGTTATTTATTCTGGGAATTTAAAAGCGTGTAAATTAATTTTAATTAACGAATGTAATTAAATGGAGAGAGATAAAAAAAAATTATGAATTTCAAGGGACTAGAGTCCAATAATATTCAGACCCAGCAAGCATTCCCTCTGTGTTTACTCCACATTTCACCTCAAGGTCCTGGAGTCCTTGTATATCAGATCTCGTGAGTCTTCCCTTTGTATTTTTAATTTTATAGGACTTCATGGTAAACAATATTTTTTAAGAAAATTATTTAAAACTTCAAAGTAAACAATATTTTTTTAATAAAATTTCTTTTTTTTTTTCTTGGGATTTCTTACTCTTGAGCATGTAGCATAGAACTGGCCAAGCGTAAATATTTCTTTCTGGCGTCAAATTCCAAAATTTTGAAGCGTTTGACTTTGTGATTTGTTTACTGTTTTCGTAAACGCAGGGTGAACTGGAAACTGGATCCTTTTTTTAAAAAAAAACATCGTGTTTGCAAAGTTACGAAAACGTCTAAAAAGTCGTCAAAATCGAGTGGTTTTCGCTCGAAAACCACTGATTTCAACTGTTTTAGGCAGCTTACGTAAAATCAAAAAATTCATACTGTATAATATAGATTAACTTTATTTCACTACTTCATGAGCTTCCGATCCATAGCTATGATTAATTAATGATGAACATGTCATATTCGTTTATGATCGATTTCATTACGATTCTTCTGTTGTAGAGTCATTATGCATTCTTATTGTTCAAAGTAGAGTCGAATAGAGAATTCCAGTAAGATATCTTTAATCATTTCTAAGATACAACGGTTCAAATCTTAATCTAACAAAAAGACAATTTTGCTGTTACACCCGCTAAATACACATCAAAAATAATACACATGTTCAGAAATATAATTCAGATTCCTCAAGCACTGTTTTATTCACAGCAACACTCAATGTGCTATACTTTATATAGGTAGGCATTTAGGTAATTAGATAGATAGATAGATAGATAGATAGATAGATACTTGGAAAAGATTGCGCTAATCGCTATATAGCAATTAACGCACAGACTTAACAAAATTAATCAATGCAAAAATGGAGCTGACATCAAATCAAGAGCCGAAGACTGGTGAGTGGAATTTAAACAATAAGCCACCGAAACTCCAACAAAATACATACGGCGAAATATCTAAATTTAATCAGAAAGAATATATGTGCATAAATAAATGTACTTATTCGTGACTAAGTAAATAAAATAATAAGGGTCTCAGTTCAGCATCTCTCTCTCTCTCTCTCTCTCTCTCTCTATATATATATATATATATATATATATATATATATATATATATATATACATACATACATGTGTGTGTTTGTGTGTGGAGGGCACGTTCTTCAATATAGCATTTTAGACCATAAGAATGTGCGTAGTAAAATTCTGGTATGAATAAAAAGAAAATTGCAAACATGGTCTATTCGATTTTCTCACCTCTCACCCTATATCTACAAAGCCGACTCTCTCTGATATATATATATATATATATATATATATATATATATATATATATATATATATATTTGTGTGTATATGTGTGTGTGTGTGTGTGCGCTCACTCGCTCGTGTGTGTGTATGTACGTACATGTAATGTGTGTGTAAATTTGTCATGTTCTTCAATGTAGTATTTAAGACCATAAAATGGTGGGTCGAAAGAAAAACACGGGTGTGAATCAAGAAAAAAATGCAAAAGAGGTTTGTTGCATTTCTTTCCTATATATATAAAGACCGAGTCATATATATATATATATATATATATATATATATATATATATATATGGATATTGAAAAGCAACACCCCATTTTAAAATACTTATAATTTATTTATTAACTATAATTTTTACAAGAAATTGATATGAGAAGAAAACGTTTAGCATGAGGTTTTATTTAAAATTCGATGTGGGCTGCAGATTTCTCAAGCAGCCCAGAAACTGCATCAACTAATTTCAGCACGAATTCTTGTAGCATGGAAGGCATAACTTCTTGTATTCGCCATTCAAGTTCTTTCGAAGTCTTGGTTTTGTGTAGTAGACTTTCTCCTTTAACCAACCCCGAACAAAAAATTCATAGTGTATTACGTCAGGATTCCTGGCCGCTTATACATTAAATAGGGATTTACTTATCAATCTCTCTCTCTCTCTCTCTCTCTATATATATATATATATATATATATATATATATATATATATATATATAGATAGATAGATAGATAGATAGATAGATAGATAGATAGATATTATATATATATATATATTTAAAAATTATAACATAAATATGTTATAAAATGATGTTGAATGTAGATTGTAGAATCTACAATCTGCATTCAACACCATCACTTGATAAGAGACCAGAGGTGGTGAAACAAAATGGCTCTTTTTGTAGTGATTTTATAACATATTTATGTCATAATGTTTTAATAAATAATTATATTCGCTCTACCCTGTATTGAGCACTCTTTTAAGAATAGTAATTGTTGGTTATTGAAATTTATTCCGTATACACCAATCATATACTTGGGTATATATATATATATATATATATATATATATATATATATATATATATATATATATATATATATAGGTGTGTGTGTAAGGTTGTCATGTTCTTTAATGTAGCAATTTTTGACAATAAGAAGTGGTATTAAACACACGAGGAATAAAAAAATGTAAAAACCAACTGTCATCCCCCCACATATATATATATATATATATATATATATATATATATATATATATATATATATATATATATATATATATATATATATATATATATGTGTGTGTGTGACTGTATTTGTGTGTTTAATGTTGTCATGTTCTTCAATGTAGTAGGTGGGTAGTAAAAAAAAAAAAAAAAATAGGGTGTGAATCAAAAAAAATAAATGATAAGAAAGAAACTGGAAGTACCTGTTTAGTAACTGACGTCATAAATAAAAGCAAACAATATTTAGAAATGTTATATAACAAGTGAAAAAAAAATTATTTGTTTACAATATCGTAAATTGTTTTTCTCAAATACACGCTGCTTCGCTGTATGAACGCATATTTATGTTAGATATTTTTCTAGGCAACTCGAGATTTTATTCGTGAATAAATAAATAAAATAATATATATAAAATAATATATAATAGCATATATATATATATATATATATATATATATATATATGTGTGCGTGTGTGTCTCTGTGTGTGTTCGTTTGTGTATCAAACAGTATATTTATTTTCGTCTACTGCCCTGAATATTCGAGAAATGTGGTTAAAAAAAAAATAGGCGTTCGCGGGCAGGACCTCTGGGCAGAGGAAAGTTGTATATTTCTCGAATATTTAGGCCGGTAGACAAAAATAAATAAATAGACTGTTTAATAAATAAAAAGAACGTCTACCGAAATACACGTATCCACTAAATGATAAGGTTCAAAATAAGAGAAAACTCACGGATTACTATATAAGAAACCTATTACTCTATTAAAAAAATTGCTTTGTTTACGTCCAGATAAGAAACTGAGCAAATATGAAAAATTTCGAGAGTCTATGTTCTTCGTAGGTCAGTCCGTCTAGAGCACATCTGCTCTAACGACGGATCGCTCTGCCCATGTGGACGCGGATTCGAATCCTGGCGAAAAAATCATACGCTTCTATAATAAGATCTCTCGAATATTCAAGCCGGTAGACGAAAATATACTGTTTGATAAATACATGAAACGTCCACTCAAATACGAGTATCCATATATATATATTTTCATCTTCAGGGCTCATTTTTTTCCCATACATCGGCAAACATTAAGACGAAATATGTGTAGACCGAAAGAGGTTTTTTTTAAAATTATTTTAGTTATTGACAGTTGAATATATGTTTTGGAGCACGCGATGCCTCGAGGCAAGAACTCTTGTTCAAATGGATCAAGTGAGAATTTTGTTTGAATTTTGAAAAGATATAAATCCGGAAAATTTTCTTGTTATATGTATTCATCTGTTAAAGAGACATGGATTTAAGTATAATCCAATTAGTAGAGAAAAAATGTCATAGTAGTTTTCCACAGGATTTAAGATTCTGATTATTACTGTACTGTGGTCTGATGTAGTAAATATATTAGAGCGGGCGCCCTGAAGATGACAATTTGAAATTGTCGAAAGTACTTATCAAGTGTCTTCCATCTGACAGCAAATCGAATATAAGGATGTTATTATTCAAGGAATTGAAAGTAAGTTAATGTTTCATTAACTCTTGTTAGCGAAGTGATTTCGGCATTAATTACGTTAATATTACTATTTAATTCTTTGTATAAATTGTTTCTTTATGATATAGAATATAAGCTCCAGACTCTTTAAAAAAATAGGAGATCAGTCAATGCGCTACATTGGTTTCCACCTTACGGTTCCAACGTTAGGCTGAATTTTATCAACTGACTTCACGTTTTGGTTTTTAAAATAAAGCGTTGGGATGTCAATTGATAAACAACGTCTGAGGATACCGTAAGGCTGAAACTGAGGGAGCGAATTTAACTGATCCCCTAATTTTAATCGTTAAAAGCTCTCTTTGTTATATATATATTTTTTTATTATTATTTTATTTTTTCTCACATTTATTGAGCATTTGTTAATACTACTGTTTCCTGGTCTGATTCAACTCTGAATATAAATCTTATATATATATATATATATATATATATATAGATAACTAGACTCGTTTCGAAAAACTTTCCCTGACGATCCGTTTAGGTGAAACCTAGGTAGGTTTGTCTGGCTCACTAGGTGTATCTATCTATATATATATATATATATGAGAATTAAGACATCAAATGAAGGATATTAAAAATGGCGATATTTTACACATTAATTCAAACAGAAAAATATGAGGGGATTAAATGCAAAAAATGTTTTTCACTACGAAAATCAAGCAGTGCACACCCACGCAAAGAACAATATTCAGTATTAAAGAAACCACAGAAAATTACAAAGCTTACTTGGAAAACCGCAAGTATTTCAGAGCTTAAAAGATATATATATATATATATATATATATATATATATATATATATATATATATATATATGTATATAAGGAATTAAAAATAAAATTTGAGTGTTTGATCAGGAGCGGCACATACCGACATCCATCAGAAACATTATCGGTGTACAGGGTGCCCTTAAATTCCGTGTTCAAGTTAAAATGCTTGTAGCATTGCAACTACAGCCTGTCTGAATTTATTATGCAAATCAAATAATACCTACATACATATATAATATGTGAAAATATGTAGAAAATAGGATGAAACATGAGACCTCTTATGTCGCGAGTTGGAATCATATTTTTAAATAAATAATTATACATATATATATATATATATATATATATATATATATATATGTGTGTGTGTGTGTGTGTGTGTGTGTGTGTGTGTGTGTGTGTGTGTGTGTGAAAATATATAGAAAATAGGAAAGAACTCGTTAGGTAAATAATCCAAAGTTCTTTAGTATTTTTGTTATTATTTTTAAAAATGAGAATTCTTATGTAGCGTGTTGGAATCATATTTTTAAATAAATAAATTTATATATATATATATATATATATGTTTATGATAGGCTCTCCCGTATAGTTCGACGTATGAGGTTCCGATGACCACAAACTAATTATCTGCATGCCGATGACGGACATGACTTTTGAGACCGGCTCGAGAATTGCACAAAAGACCACAAACAGTACATGAGAATGTATTGTAGTTATTTTCCAAGCGTATCTTAGATGTGGCACAAGGCCGAAAGTATGGGGCACCCAGTGAGGATCGAACTCACTACTCAGTCGTAATTGTTCTAGCTACACAAGCTTTCTAACCATTACGCCAACTCGAGGTGCCCAAGGAGAATGTATTGTATCCAAGTACCACAGGAACATTGTTAGATGTCTTATTTTGCTTTCTCGTTTCATGAAGTCGACTGATGCTTACTTCTCAATGCAGGTATATCAATGTTGTACTTGTTTAGCGCCAATGCGACCAGAACTGTTTTTCTTTCTGGTGCTGAGTTGTTGTTCTGGAGAGTTCTTACATTCCATGTGCCAAGATGAAGTTGATGTTGTTTCCTAGAGTTTTTCGCAGTAGCCGGATATGTGTGGGACTAATTAGATGTAGCTCTCAGAAAACCAACACAATGATTTTTTTTTTTTGGTGTGATGAAGGCTTGCGTCGGAACATCCATACTTTTTGATACATATATTAATCTTACTATATTAATTTGATATGCAGATTAAATTAATATTAGCTTAAAACCTCTAAGAACTTGCTTCCTGGAGATGAACGTAAATTAAAGCAAGTTATAGCAAAACAACCACTTTGACCAGCCCTTAGACCTTTCTTCATAACACTGCAAAGGGTTCTATCTATTCACTATAGTTGGATAAATATCAGCTGTAACATTGACTAACCCTAAAAAACGATTCCAAGTTTGTTTTTTTTAATTCAGCAGTGCAACTTAGCAATCTATGGATGATAAATTCGCTTGTGGCCTAAACAAAAAAGAACCATGAGTTCAGGTACACATGTATCATGCCCATATTAAAGGCATGGGGCTATTTTTAATTTTATTTTCATTTTAGTGGATTCCTTTTCAGGATAGCCTGAAGTAATTAAGGTTACTGACAGAAAAGCCACCACTTTAAAACAAATATTAAGAACAATATTTTCAAGGAATTAGGTTCCTAAAACATTTCTCTCAGATAACGCACCAGGAAAGCCTGTGTTTGTGTCTAAAGCGTATTGGATGTGTCCCGTATAAAACACCACCCTACCACCCACAATTGAATAGAATTGCAGAAAGAATGGTACAGACTGAAAATAGGACTAAAAGCATTTTCCCCATTTAATGATAATATAGAGAGTTACTAAGATTCCTGTATAGGACAATTCCACATGCCAGCAAACTATAAAATCCCTTCGCATTAATGGGTAGATAGATTAGAGCTCCCATAATAATATCATTTTCAACAAGTGAAAGTTTATGGTATAAAAAAGACAAAGAATCTAATAAAGAGAAGGCAAACTTTGTAGTAATATGGAGAAAAAATGGACAAAAGGTATTGCCTGGTGCATGATCAATTCACAAGCAGAATGGAACCTGAGGATATAGAAATGGATGAAGAATCTGAAGTTGAAGAACATCAAAGGGAGGACAGGAATAATTAATTCAGCAGTGAAACTTAGCAATCTATGGATGATAATGACCAGAAATCTGATGAGGAATTGGAAGAGGAAAATGAACTCAGACCTAAATGGTACCCTATAAGAAGAAATCAAGACACACACCAAGAAAGACAGGTTAGAATCCCAAGAATAATTAAGTCAAAGATCAACAAAGGGCATAAGGCCATTTCGGTTCAGGGAGATGTAGTATTGTATGTAAATGAGATACTCCTATAAAAGCAGAACACCACAGTGAACGTGAGTCGAGTTATCATCTGTTGAGCTGACAACATCTATTCCAGAGAGTACTCTACTTCATAACATTTACAAAGGTTTTTATGATCTTCTTTTCAAATTTTCAAATACTGTATTCTGCCATTGAACCCATTTAAATTTGTTGTTCTTTCTTCATAACGCTGCAAAGGGTTCTATCTATTCACTATAGTTGGGTAAATATCAGCTGTAACGGTGGCTAACTCTAAAAAAACGATTCCAAGTTTTTTTTTAATTGTAGGTGTAGATATCTCTGCTATTTTCTTTATCAAATTTGTGTCTGGTGAAATTCTGTCTTTGGAAATCTACTATCCAAGATATATTGTTGTGTCACAAATTAACACGTTTATCTTTGTTTATAATCATCCCAACATTTTTGAATTTGTTTAAAACATAATATGTTTTTTTTGTTTTAGTTCTTCTTTACTGGGAGCACCAATATACTACCTGTCTGAAGTTATTATGCAAATCAAACCTCAGTAATTCAAAAAGTTCTAAACCAATATTTGTCAAGTTTAAACACCTCCATTTCTACACTTAGTCAAATATTTAACTAAATTTTCTGACAGTTTTTGAGATATTTGGAATTTATGAAAATGGACTAACTGAAGTTATTATGCAGATTAAATTAATAATTAATTAATTAATCTAATAAAAACTATTTTTTCCTTTTTGTCCATAATATATATTGAAACATGAGTAAAGGGAAGGATCTAACAACTGCTGAAAAACAGAAAATAACAAAGTTATTGAGTGAGGAAGAAATGTTCATCTTGGTGATATCAAAAGAGCTTTGCATAGATCATTGAACAATTAAAGGAGGCTGTTAAAACTATAACTAAGTTGAGAACTCAAAGCAAAGAAAAAGGCTTTAAGAACTTACTTTCTTGAGATAAATGTAAATTAAAGCAAGTTATACCAAAACAACCACTTTTCATCAGCCCTCAGAGCTTTGAAAAAGTTGCAATTGAAGAGTCAAGAAGGACAAAATGTGTAGAATACCTTGTGAATTGAGATTGGGGGAAAAATATTTTCAAAGCAACATCCTCTCACTAAAGCAAATATTTTAAAGTGTCAAAATTGGGCCATGAAATACATGAAAATTGACTTTTCTAAAGTAATTTTCATGGATGAATCTCAAGGGACATTTGATGGACCTGATGGATGGGACAAAAGATGAATTAATCCAATTCAGATGTGCCTGTGGTTAAAAGAAGGCAACAAAGAGACTAGTGTTATGATATGGGCTGGAATTGTCAACTAAACCATTATTCAACCATACAAAGTCGATGAACAAATTAAACTGAAATGCTAACTATTTTATGAACAAGACTTTCTTTCCATGGTAGAAATCCCAGTCTTGCAGTTTCAAAGTGAAGTGTGTATTTATGCGCAACAATGTTTCTTCTCATGTATCTAAGCTTAGCCATGACCTCTTTGAGCATAAATGATTTACAGGAGAGAAGATGATGGAATGGCCACCATCAAGTCCTGATCGGAATCCGATTGAAAATCAATGGTCAATTGTGAAGATGAAATTACATAAAGGTGGCAAACAATATAACAGAAAATCTGACCTGAACCAGATCTAAGATGACAGAAGACGGTGACTTATGTTGCATTTTTAAATGTGTAAAGATTGTAGTTATCGGAGAGGCAAGAAACCAGAAGGAAGTTCCACGAGTGAGAAGTTCAAGAAAAGAAACTGAGTAGAAGTGGCGTTTGCATCTAGCTAGTAGAACAGTAAAACGACGAGACCTCTGTTAGACATTTTCATGACGGTCGTCTTCGAGTATAGAATCCAGATGTTGGCAGTGAATATTTCGGAGACAGTAGGAAAGCGTAGTGCAGGTTAGCAGTGGATATCACAGCAGAGTGTAGTTCTTCCTTCTGTCGTGTTCGCCTGACAAGTTGGCTCTGGTCCTACCGGTAGCGAAAACAAAGATGGCCGCCTTTATACACGACGGATACAGTGTTCTGCGGCTCCTTCTATTGGTAGACTATAAAGGGAAATAAGTCATTTTGACTCGCTCACTAGTTATATACAGTATATATCCCAAAAACCGTAACAACCTCGCTACTAGTCTAGTAGCACGTTTGAATTCACGTAATCGGGGAGAAAGGGAGAAAAGCTCGTCAGAGCAGTTGCCATGAAAATGGTTATAGAAAAGACAGAGGGAATCCACACCACGTTGGTGAGAAAGTCACTGAAGTCGAGACGACAAGTCAGGATCGATTACATTACAGATTCTTCTTTGAATTTTCTCAAGAATCCTGAGATGTACATCAGGAGCACAAGACCAGATATGGTAACAGTATTCAACGCTTCGACGGATGGTAGATTTCTAAATGTCCAAGATGGATTCTGACGAAAAAAAAAAAAAAAAACTTCTGGCACGAACGTTCCTTGCAGTAGATGAAACAATTCATTCGATACAGTTGTTCCAGGTTTTTGTCATTGGAAAATGTGTGGCCAAAAAGGCGTAGTGTCTTGCAGATTTGGAGGTTAGCATCAGCCATATTGATGACAAGCAGAAGAAGTTCTCTTTAATGGTTAAATTGAAGCAGTTTTGTACTGGAGACGATAACATTTGCAAGCCATTTCTTCATCTATTAAGCACTGATTGGAGATCATTTTCAAGGACAGTTGCCAAGTTCACTTTTTTGTATAGATCTGATTGATTTTCGGGAGCAATTAGTTATGTCATTTGCATAAATACGGAGTTGGGGACTGATGATATCGAGGAGAATATTGATGAAGAACAAAAATAGATTCCTGGTTTTGGAAAATGTATCTATTATTTGTTTTAGCTTTTCTTTTTTTCAATTTTTGTTTCGGCTATTTTTTTATCCAATGTTTGGAAAATTCAGTATTATTTTTGTTTTCAATTATTTGAAAATTCAAAATTACTTCTTTTTGTTTTATTTTTTAACATTTTCATGTTTACCAATCAAACAACATTTCACTTTATTTGCAAGATCAACAGGCATAACTGCTGTATTTAAGGGACGAAAAAGCCACAGGAAACTGTTGAATATGAAAGAGATTCTCTTAAAGTTAACGCTTTGTTAAAAAAATCGAATCATAGGGCCATTCCTTTTTGAAGGACGTCTTGTTAATGATGATTGCTGTTTAGAAATAATACAAAGTTATTTTATTAACTAAGATTGACCAATTAGAACTGAGAGATGATACAGTGTTTCAACACTGGAAGGTAATCACTTTCTAAATTAAAAATTCCCTTACAGATGGTGTGAAAGCGGTGGAATCAATAGTATAACTACAGAGTGTGTCACCCTGGGAAGCACTTGAGTTTGCCGCCGGCACAGATAAGAAATACTTCCCATATAGTGATAAGACATTAGTGGCAATGGTGTCTTCAGCTAGATAATGTGGTAGGTACTTCTGAGAGTTATACGTGGGAAGTATTTCTCTACCCTGTATATCTAGAATAAATTTCACTCTGTACAAAGCCTAAGAGCCACTCAAGGTAGAGGGTTAGTGTGTAAGAATATTTTACTTTCCTCATTACATGTCCTAGAAATTTCATGTATCGTTCTTATTCGAGGTATAAGCATCCTTAATTTTTCCAATTTAATTAAAAATTACTCGTTGCTTAAAAAGCTCCGTTCGTGATATTCTCAGCATCTTTCTGTAGAATCATATTTGTGGATAACAAAGAATTTTTAGAGAAAATGGAAATAAAAATCATTGGCGAGTCACACACACACCCCCTATATATATATATATATATATATATATATATATATATATATATAGAGATAGAGAGAGAGAGAGAGAGAGAGAGAGAGAGAGAGATAGATAGATAGATAGATAGATAGATAGATAGTTTTAAGTTGTCCTATGGGATAAAGTGTTCAATATCAGAGATAGAGTGTATGTAAATATAAGTATAAAAATGAATATTGAAATCAACACTCAGAGGCGACAGGCTGTTTCATGCTAGACGCAATCGTCAGGCCGCGAGTGTTGGATTTTCTCGACTATTTATATATATATGTGTCAATGTTGCATTGTGGGTAATCCATTTTGTCGGTTATTTTGGTATGAGTGAATTGTTTGTTTATTTATTCATTTGGGTTAATTTATAAAGTATTTATAAATTATAAATTAACCCAAATAAATGGATTACTCACAATGTACTACTGATATATATATATATATATATATATATATATATATGACCGGCTGATTTGTCAGGAAGGAGACTTCCTGATGTTATAGGGCTGGAGGGGGACGATCCCAGCATGTGGCGCCTTTGGAAGTACCTGGAAACTTTGACTCAAGCCTTGTGAGTGAAACTGGTTAGACAGAACACTTAGGGGACCGACGATAGCCTTGATAGCACGAAGTTACAAGTCATCGTCACCGATGGTCTGAGTGTGCTGGCCTTGTTCAGATTGTTTATCACGCTAGATAACACGATCTCTCCCATAAACTGTAACTAAGGTCTGCTGAGCATAGTTGCAGTGTAAACCGCAGGTGGGATCTGTGAGTGTTGAACAAGCACAAATGTGCCTGAGCGAGCCTCTAAATTAGGGATTAGCTAGCCGCCCTAGTAGACGGGTATCCTCGAATACGAGTGGCCAACTATTATATATATTAATATATATATATATATATATATATATATATATATACATTGTGTGTGTGTGTGTGTGTGTGTGTGTGTGTGTGTGTGTGTGTGTGTGTGTGTGTGTTTACGTTGGTGTAACTACACATTTACACGAACGGGAGATGCTGGAAATTATAAATTTTTAATTATTTTTTATTTGTATTTTGGGTATGTAATCTTGACGATTTCATTTAGATTATTTTTCTTTTTGTTTCCATAACTTTTGTTATTAGATATCCCTCACCGTGCTAACAGATCTTCTAGGAATGTTTTCAGGGCTTTGGCCTAAATTTACTACGGATGATCTAGCCACTCTCATCTTAATGAATTGTTTCCTCCGTCGATCAGAGCAGCATTCTTTTATATCACAACTGTGGTCAGTTTCTAATGCGTTTAACGTGTTGTTTTGTAAAACGTCCCTTTTGTGTTCATATCATTTTTATTTAATTCCTTGGTGTTTCTCATGCATTTTTGTGACAATTATTACAGGCGATAGAGTAAATTCCTCCTCTATAGTTTTGTTTATATATATATATATATATATATATATATATATATATATATATATATTTTTTTTTTGAAATACATTTTAAAATTAAGCTGTGGAGGTCATCAATGATTTCCCCCTGGCTTCATTACGAATTACGGGTATTGCAACATCAGATCCGTTCTGCCAAGTACCCCACCCCCCGCGACCTGTTGACAGGCCGCTTCCCTGCCTAATTCGTTCCGCGATGTACTTTTAGAAAATCAATTACTAACCTTATCAGGAGGTCGGTTTTTACTTTTATAATGGCATCGAGATTTGCATTAGCCAATCTACATGTCTGTGTGTGTATGCATGTGTGTGCATCTGTGTGCGTGTTCATGGGTGTGTATGCATTCGTGTGTGTGCATGTATACGACTGTGTGTATAAGTTTGTTCAGAAGAAAATAGAAAGTAAATGTTTGCATATTCTTCTTTTATGACATGGCTCTTAATAACGTCATTTGTGTAATGTTTAACATTTCAATAGTTCTCTTTTTTCTTTCTATTTAAGCAAACTTTTAAGTAGTTTATTGGCTGTTTCACTCCTATTTCTCTTGCTTTCATTATATTCTTTGCGTTTAGATTCTCCAGAAGAACAAGGGTGGGGAGGCTTGGCAAAAGTGCAAATGTTGCTAAGAGTCCACAAAGGATAGAAGTTTGTTGAAAACCTTTAATATCCCATATCATGATTTTGTTGATCACTTCGAAAATTAGCAATTTAGTTAGCAACTTGTTCCGTTAAATATTATACATTTACATGTCGCTGTCTTATATTATTGTAAATTTCATGTTTCTGCCATGGTCTGCTATAAACCATTTGTTTATGAATTATGACAGGTGAACCTACGAGACCGAGTAGTGTTTGTATAGCCAAGGATAGAGAATTGACTAATAGATTGATTTGTGATTTTACTGTTTATCAGCCACTTACAGGTTACTTAAAGCTAGAAAATATTTTTGGATTGTAAGATATTTTGGGAGATAATAAAGATTTGCTGATACAAGTTCTACTAATTAAACCATAGCTGAGGGGAAGAGACGGGTTCATGCCTTTTCCACGGATAGCTATGCGTAAGTAAATATAACGAACCCGACTTGAATTGGAATTCGGCTCTCTGACTTCCAGTTCCGTGCTGCACGCACATCCAAGCTCATATCACGTGGTATTCCCAAGCGGACATCCATCGAGGTTCTGATTAGGCTAAACGTTGCTTAACTTTGGAGATCGTACGCGAGCCGATGTTTCAGCAGGATATGGCCGTAATCTCTTCAAGGATATAGAAAAAAAAATAATGAACGTATAATGGTAGGTTTGTGTCTGTTTAGTTGGGCTTGTTTTGTTTTACGGCATATCAACCTCAATGGGTTATTTAATGCCGACAACATTTTTTTTTCCTGGTAATATTTTGTTTTACCAAAAATCTATTTCCGGTAATATTTTTTTCCTCAAAAATGTATTGCTGGTAATATTTTTTTCCTCAAAAATGTATAGCTTTTTTCAAAATTTTTTTTTAATATTTTTTTTTTCAAAAATGTATTGCTGGTAATATTTTTTTTTCAAGAACGTATTGCTGGTAATAGATTTTTTTTACTTCAAAAATTTATTTCTGGTAATAATTTTGTACAAATTATTTCTGGTATTAAAACCTATTTTTACACTTTTGTAATACTTTTTACCTCAGTTTCGGGGGTTAACTATTTACCCATAGCTGAGACCCTAACAGGTGCTACCACCCCAAGTCAGGGTGAATCTGGGAACATCAGCAATTAAAAGGTTGTTCCACGCTCCTCAAAACCTCCTGATCAGAGGCCTTGCTTGCTGGACGTAGTTTATCGTTATACCCTGGACGTGGATGTAATTTATCGTCATACCCAGGACGGGTTTGTGTCTGTAAATGTGTGTGCTCTTGTAGTTTGACCTTTTTACATGATCTTAATTCGACCAAATGTTTATCAAACTTACTAGTTTTTCTTTTTACATTTCTCTCATTTAACATATAATACAAGGCCGACCTGTTATAAGTGGGTCAGATGTTTGTTTATTGAATCGACGTTGTATATTCTAAGTTCATGCTTCCTGTGACGTATGACTTTACAGGATTCTCCGAAGCATATAATTTCACATGTCATCTCCTGAACCGTTGCCATTATAGGATTTAAACGCCCATCGCTTCTTGCCGGGCCCTATAATCTACAAAAAAAAAAATAAATAATGATTTAAAACTGGGTGATTTAGGACAGGGAAGTGGGGGTGAGAGTACCAATCTTCGCAGCAATATATCCTGACAGCCAACAAGTCTAATGTATAGTGTTACTACATCCGATCTTCTGCATGCTAACTCAAGTGTAAATCCTTGTCTTTACTGCTATGCCTGGTATCTTATGGTATGTAACACCTCCTCGTGAAGTTTCTGTAATCGAATTGTTTCATAAGTTAGAGTGATTGGCGCCACGCCCAACCATTGTAATCTGAGGAAAGGTTTGTTTACTGTCGGCATTTTTCTGCCTTTAGACGTGTTTCAATGGTAGGTTAGGTCTAAATAGGTTTTGTTAATTCAGAAATATTCCTTCACGTAGAATGGCTACCAAACAAGGCTGAATAGTGCAATCTACACAACTATTGAATCCATAGCTGTAGGGTGTTAAAGCAACACCGAATTCTTTTCATTTCTGTTAACAGATCTTGCAAAGATTAAACTAGACTGACAGTTGAAAAAAAACGGTTTGGGAACGACTTTGTAAAAACAAACGATTATTACCACAAATTCACTTCGCATAAGCAATCATTATTAATACAGGACGTTTCCCCTAGTCTGGCACAATGCAATTTTTACTGAGGTATTTAATCCAATTGAGAGCGACCTGCAATACTAACGCTTAAACACTACTCAACAACAAACGCCCAATCAATTGATGTTTACATGAATGAGAAACAAAGCCACAAAGATTTACAATAATTTCTGTACGCACAACAAAGTTAAGCAACGTCGAGATGGTCAGTAAATCAGTGATGGGTGACCGCTTGGAAATACCACATCCTTGGATGTGCAGATGGTGCAATCGATCAGCTCGGAATTGTTAATCGGAGAACCGAGTTTCAATTCCACTCGGGTTCGTTATATCTATTTACGATTAAATACTCTTGGGAAAGGTATGAATCCGCCTCTTCTCCCTCAGCTATGGGTTAATTAGTAAGTCTGATATCATTAAACTATTATTATCTCAGAAAAAAATTTCCTGGCTTCAAATAACTTTCAAAGAGTTGATAAACCGTAAAAAACGAATCAACCGACAAAGTCACCAAAATAGTCTCGTTTATAATAATAATAATAATTACCGTATTTGACGGTATATAACACGCACAGATGTATAAGACGCACCCCCAATTTCAACAGAGCAAATCAAGAAAAAAATAGTAAAATTAGTAAAATTATTAGTAAATGGTACAGCCTAGGTTATATTTATGAGGTATTATTTCAGTTAAACAAGCCATTATTACAATTAAATGAAAAATAATAGAAAAAAAGGACACAAACCTATATAAAAAGAACTTTATTATATCCAAAGGTAAGAAAACAAAATAAAAATCAAGCAATTATTACAATTGAACAAAAACAATACAGTTACCATTAAAATTCAGTCAAAACTTTTCCTTTATATGAATCTGTACAACCTGCGTCTTGTAAATGTCTTATTGGAATAATTAGGATATAAAAATTCTGATTGTATTTATACCAATGCAACTGGAAGTTATCGCAAGAAAAATATTAATGAAACAAATATATATTTACAAATATATAATTTGAATTTATTGCATATAATTTTAGTGAAACAAAGTACTAATATTAAATGTGATGAAATTAATATAATGAATATTATCAATGATAACACTTTTAATCTGCATAATAGCATTTTAAATAATGACAATAGGTATATGAAAGTTAATCTAAAGTCTAAGCTAATAGGAGTTGCCAGGTAGCTAATTTCGGCCGACTGCTACGAATTTTAAAACTAGAAGATATTTTTATATATATATATTACATATTTATATTTTATATATATATATATATATATATATATATATATATATATATATATATATATATATATATATATATATATAAAAATAAATATATATATTTTTATATATTTTTTATATATTTAATATATATATATATATATATATATATATATATATATATGTATAAAAATAGAAATATATTTCGTCCAGTGTTATTGAAAAATTCTAAAAAAAAAAACTACATTTTTGAAATTTCTAAAAATCGTGCGTTGGATATGTAAAATTCTGACTTTGGAACCCAATCAATGTAGCACAAAAATACGGAATTTTGAATACTGAACATCCTTAATGTTCCGTCTTTTCATGGCTCTTTCCAGTAATCCAGTATAGAAAATATCCATGATATTGTGGACACAAAGGCGCGATTGTTGAAGCATATTTCATACATTTTTTCAATAGCACTGGTTAAAAAAAAAAAAAATTTAAATATTTGTTATGCCATAGTACCTATTCTATTGTAATGGACACTCCCATAGATAATAAGTAGGAGTAGCAGTGGCAAGTCTGGAGAATGGTGTCTCTGCCCACGCCTTCTGTCGAACTCTCTGCGTTAGCAGAGAGGAACCCGGACGAGGCTTTGCAGAAGGGCAAGGTTTCGTCCGGGGAGGTATATTCTGGCCTGAACCCGTCTAATAAAAACAGGTTCAAAGGCTATATTTTTTGGCCGGGCCTACGGCTCGCTATGATACTAATCATTAAAACCGGGATACCCGTGGGTGAAATTAAAACCGGCCTGTTGAGCGGTCTTTGACTGCGCATGCCATTGTTCTGCGTTCCGTGGGTGAAATTTCGATTTAATACCGAATGGCGTCTCCGGCCTTGGTATTCTTTGAAATGCGCACGTCCTCTCTGATGTCGAACTCTCTGCGTTAGAAGAGGAACCCGGACGAGGCTTTGCAGAAGGGCAAGGTTTCATCCGGGGAGGTAGACAGGTCCTGAACCCGTTTAATCAGCTTCAAAAGGCTATTTTTTGGCCGAGCCTACGGCTCGGAGAAACCCACAATAAAACCGGCCTTGTGCCATATTCGTTTCCGTGGGTGAAATGATAAATACCGAATGGTGTTGAGCGGTCTTTGACTGCGCACACCTTCTTATCGAACTCTCTGCGTTAACAGAGGTTTCCTGAACGAAGGCTTTGCCGAAGGGCAACCCCGTTTCGTCCGGGCTATTCGGGGGCCGAGGCTATACCCACAATAAAACCGGCCTTGTGCCAATTCCCGTCTAAATCCGAATGGTGTTGAGCTCTCAACTGCTATTTTTTTATGGGACGAGCCTTTCGTCGGGGAGGTCGGGCCTGAAATCGGCCACATTTTTTTGGCCGAGCCTACGGGCTCGGAGAAACCTGCCAAAACCGGCCTTGTGCCATATTCGTTTCCCGTGGGTGAAATGATAAATACCGAATGGTGTTGAGCGGTCTTTGACTGCGCACGCCTCTTAATCGAACTCTCTGCGTTAACAGAGAGGAACCCGACGAAGCTTTGCCGAAGAGCAAGGTTTCGTCCGGGGAGGTAGACAACAAATTGAAACCGTTTAATCGGCTTCAAAAGGCTATTTTTTGGCCGAGCCTACGGGCTCCGGGATACCCATGGCAAAACCGGCCTTTGTGCCATATTCGTTTCCGTGGGTGAAATGATAAATACCGAATGGCGTCTCGCGGTCTCTGACTGCGCACGCCTCCTGTCGAACTCTCTGCGTTAGCAGAGAGGAACCCGGACGAGGCTTTGCAGAAGGGCAAGGTTTCATCCGGGGAGGTAGACAGGGCCTGAACCCGTCTAATCGGCTTCAAAAGGCTATTTTTTTGGCCGAGCCTACGGGCTCGAGGATACCCACAATAAAACCGGCCTTGTGCCATATTCGTTTCTCGTGGGTGAAATGATAAATACCGAACGTTGTTGAGCGCGTCAGTCGCGATTCGGACATTTGAAGTACCAACCATCACAAGTAGATTTGCTGTGTCATTGACTCTTATTTTCCAAGTTCCTAACGTTTGTACGTCGGACCTAATTTAGGACGACTTATTAGAAATACAAGCCTCCACTGGGAAAATACTCCACAACAATATTTAAGTAAAAAAAAAAATTCCCAAACTTTTACACTTAAAAATTCGATTATCGAAACAAGCAAACGTCTCCATCCTACCTATTGAAGAGTTATCAAGTGTAAGTAGGTGCTCGGGGATTGTTTTGATGACGAAGTATGCTTTGTAAGCCTCACAGAGAATGTTTTCGTTCTTGTCTTGATAAATTCACCAAAGACATGCTTACATGGTGCCATCTGTCTACTACTTGTCTGCATCTGGACAGTTAGAAGTAAATTGCACAGTTGAGTTTAAGTTCCCTGCATTTATACTGCCAGAATATTCTAGAAACTCCTCGAAAGTTCTTGAAAATTCTCCTTCAGGAATATAATGGAAAATAGGTAAATTTCAAAACATCGATGTCAAAGTTTCAAGGGAATAATAGCCATTTCTCTGGCTTTCTAGGCGCAAGAAATTTGGAAATAACACTTACAGACTAAATACAAAAAAGTTAAGATTCTGCTACACAATTTAATCTTCTTTTTTCATTCAGGACGTAGGTGATCAAGGCCCTTCCCATCTTCCTGGCCCTTGTAGCTTTTAATAAGTTTTGTCTCTTTTTTATTTCTCCCAACCTTTTTTCTAATTTCTATTTGCTCAGGCCCATCAAATATGTTACTCGCTGCTTTCCTCTGTTTTTCTTTCCCTCAGTCTGTCTCGTGAGTATCAAATTTTCCAAGCCTTCTTTCCTCATTACATGCAACAGAAATTTCAACTGTCTCTTCCTGATGTTAAGTCTATGTTTCCTTTTTGCTTCCATTCTCTCCAAAACCTCGTTGTTGCTCATATGTTCGATCTATGGTATCCTCAGCATCTTTCTGTAGAACCACATTTTTGTTGCCTCAGGTTTTTTTTCTTCATCAGTGAGGTGATTGTCCAGCATTCGCTACCATGCAGGAGGACAGGTATCACGTACCTGTTCAATAGTCAGTGTAATACAAACTCCAAATCTCAGACAGATATTTCGTTGAACCTTCGAGGCACTATGACTTAATTTGAGTTCGTATAATCGGATCAGTGGAAATTTTCTGGAAACAACCACCTGAAAATCTCTTAACCAATTCTCTTTAATTTTGTCGGGGAGTTGCATTGTCATGGGGTACAACTGGTCAATCTTTATTCATTAATCGAGGTACAGAGGAACCTCGGTTCTCGAACGTCTCGCATGTCGAACAAATCTGTTTTCGAACAGAAAATTCGAGCTGAAAATACCTCGGTTATCGAACAAAATTTCGGTTCTCGAATAACATGGCTGAACCGAGTTAACCCGAACGGAGTCGACGGTCCTATTGTATATATTCGTGTGTTGTGCCGTGTTTTCTTTTCTATTTTTATTGTATTGTGACTTTTTTTTCTCTACATTTGTTCCTATTGGAAAAATAGTTTCGGTTTACGAAGATTTCGGATTACGAATGAATTAAATTCGTGAACCGAGGTTCCACTGTAATTCCTTTTTTGTTACGTTGATTCGTATTGGAAAAATAGTTTCGGTTTACGAACATTCCGGTTTACGAAGAGCCTTCAGCAACGAATTAAATTCGTGAACCGAAGTTCCACTGTAATTTCTTTTTGTTACATTGATTCTTATTGGAAAAAATAGTTTCGGTTTACGAACATTTCGGGTTACGAACGGCCTTCAGGTACGAATTAGATTCGTAAACCGAGGTTCAACTGTAATTCCTTTTTGTTACATTGATTCGTATTGGAAAAATAGTTTTGGTTTACAAACCTTCCGGGTTACGAACAGCCTTCAGGAACGAATTAAATTCATGAACTGAGGTTCCACTGTAATTCCTTTTTGTTACATTGATTCTTATTGGACAACTAGTTTCGGTTTACGAACATTCCGGGTTACGAACGACCTTCAGGAACGAATTAAATTACTGTTGTTTCTTTTTTTAGATTTTTCATGCATACAGTCAAATTAGTTGTAGTACTGACTTTTGATTTATGTCTTATCGATGCATTTAACTGGCCATTTAGCTTGGTTCATATTCAATTCCCGCTTCTTCTTGAAAGAAATGTTTAAAAGTATCTCTGTATAGTTCTGACATTAACAATACTACTACTACAAAATAGCAAGTTCATGCCTCTTTGGACTACCGAGGTACTGTGTACAAATTTGAAATCGGATAACATAGTCGATATTATCGCTTTTGACCTTTTGAGCAAGAAATCGCCAATCAGTGGGTAGTGTCTTACAATACATATTTGTTACGACAATTCAATTGTCATATCAATGTTGAAATCTGCTCATCAATTCATTCAATCAAATATTGCATCAAATTCAAAGGGGTCAGATCAAGCAGCTTTTACACACACACACAGTGAAAAAATTTTAGTTTGATTTAAATTATTTTTTTTCCTTGGATTTAAAATTAAATTTAAATTTGAACAAGAGAATAACTTCTATCCAAAATATAAAAGCGTCCTTGGTATGACGATAAACTGCATCCGCGTCCTGGGTAAGACGATAAACTACGTCCAACAGCAAGGAGCGTCCATCAGGAGGTTTTGAGGAGCGTGGAACCACCTCTTAATTGCTGGCGTTCCCAGGTCCACCCTGACTCGGGGTGGTAGCATCTGTTAGGGTCCTGGCTATGGATAAATAGTTAACACTCAAATTTGTGTAAAAATATACCAGAAATACATTGTAATAAACAAAATTATTACCAGCAATAATTACAAAATATCACCAGGAAAAAAATAATTGTCAGCATTAAATAACCCATTGAGGTTGATATGCCACAAAACAAAACATACAAAACCAAGTGAGTAATTTTAAAAAATTTTACGAAAATAAAACCATCCAATTCACTAAAAGTTAGATTGTACTCAAAAATATGAGTAATCGAAAAATGTTTCATATAGATATATGTACATACACACCAAACTACCGCTATGAATCGATTTCAAGAATTTTGTTGGCATTAAATTACCTACTAAAGTTGCTATGCCATAAAACAAAACAACCAACCAAAATATAAAAGGAGAAAGCCAGAAGATGAAGGTCACAGCGGCAAGATCATTGAGTAATATTGAAATGCATCATTTTTCTCCACAAATTATAACAATGGTTTAAAATCAGTCATCAATTTCTTACAAAAAAATATGTGACACGTAGCAAGGTGCGGGCAATTTGTCTAGTTATTTTATGTTTCCTTTGCAAATACAAACCTTTTTGCACAAAATGCAATTTGAAATCCTGGTCTTGGAATTTTATTTTCATTTAATTTTCATGCGGAAGTAATATTCGATGCACGGACAACGGATAAATTTATTATTGCAAAACAGATTCTGTCGAGAAAAAAGCTTCTTAGCACATCAGAGAGAACCTACATTCCTAGAAATTGACTAAGCTGGTCGATCTCTTGTATTAGACTAACGGTTAGGATAATACCATAAACTTTGCTACTAAGGGAAAGAGAGAGAGATAAAAGAGAAATTAATGGAGAAAAACGGGGAGATATCGAAATGGGGTTATTTTGAGAGAGTTACAGAAATGTACAAGAGGAGAGAGACAGAGAGGGAGACAGACAAGGAGAGAGAGAGAGCTGAAGGAAGAATTAAGCGAGATAACGGGAAGATACCGAAAAGGGGTTATTTTGAGAGAGAGTTACAAACAGAAATGTGCAAGAGGAGAGAGAGAAAGAGAGACAGGCAGAGAGACCTGAAGGAAGAATTTAGGGAGATAACAGGGAGATACTGAAAAGGGGTTATTTTGAGAGAGAGTTACAAACAGAAATGTACAAGAGGAGAGAGACACAGAAGAGAGGGGGGGAAGAGAGCTGAAGTAAGAAATAAAGGGAGAAAAACAGAGAGATACCGAAATGGGGTTATTTTGAGAGAGTTACAAACAGAAATTTTCAAGAGGAGAGAGACAGTGAGAGAGAGACTTGAGGGAGATATTAAGGGAGAAAAACAGGGAGATACCGAGAAATGGTCATTTTGAGAGAGTTACAAAGAGGTGAGAGACGGAGAGAGAGAGAGAGAGAGAGAGAGAGAGAGAGCTGAAGAAGGTACTGCTGCGAAAGAAATGAGTAGAGACCTAAAAGGGGAGATGTTGAGTGCAAAAATGTACAATGGAAGAAAATAGAGGGGAAGAGGGCAAAGGAGGAATGGTGGCGAGAAAAGCATGTGTGTAAGAAAGAAAAATATGAAAGAAGGTAATAGAAAGAGAGAGAGGGGTGAGACAGAGAGAGTGAGAGAGAGAGGGCGAAATTGAAGAATTAAAAATTGGGTGAGACCAAAAAGGAAACGAAAGAGAGACGCCAAGTTATCTAAAAGCATAAATCAGCAAAGAGAGCAAGATAAAGAGAAGAGTAGAGGCGTAATGGAAGCGAGAAAAAATGGGGAGAGACTTATACGAAGAAACGTCGGGCTAGTTAAAAATAGAAATCTACAAAGAAAGAGTGAGAGAGAGAGAATAAGTGAAAGAGAAAGAGAGAATGTGTTTGCCTGAAGAGGAAAGAAGTAGACCAAGGCGGAATAGCAGCGAGAAAAACGGGGGAAAAAAAACATCGAAAACAGAGATGGCCAGTTCGTTATAAACAGAAATGAACAAAAAGAGAGAAGAGGAGGTAAAGCAAGCCGAGGAGGAATGGGAGCGAGATTGAACGAGAGAGACGGTGACTTTGCGAGAAACAGTTATATGCAAATAGGGAGAGATGGAAGAGAATGTGTTTGTGAGAGAGAGAGAGAGAGAGAGAGTGAGAGAGAGATTAATTAGAAACAGTAATGTCTAAATAGGGAGACAGAATAGAAAGAGACCGACAGATAGAAACTGAAAGCCATATATAGACAGAGAGCGAGAGGGGCGGAATAACAGAGAAATCCGGATAGGAAATGCGGCACGTGACGAATGACGTAATTGTTTTGAAATCAGAAACTGTTTGTACCACACATTTCCCCGCACCCTCTCGATTGTCTGGATTATTTATTTATTTATTTATTTCTCCCCTCTGACCCACCCGTATGTCGATTGAGCGAACGTAATGCTTATTTTGGTACGGTACACACCCGGCTGTATAACAGCAACAAAACAAAAAAAAAAAAAAATACCCGGATAAAACGAATAAAAGAAATATTAAAAAAAAAAAAAAAAAAAAATACCAATAGCGGATCCATTAATTGCCCCCCCAACTTAGTTATTCGTTGCAAAATCCCTATTGCCGGAAATATAGACATTTCTCGAATCATATTACCAATTATATCCAAAAGCAATAGTGGAGGCAGCGATAATTGCGAAGGCCAGTTTTAATCATGGTCAAATTGGAACTACAAAGAAATTCCCGCGCCAAATATCCTTGTGTCTAACTTCAAAACCAGCATTTCAAATACCGCCACCCCTTACTTAACGACTGGGTTTCGTTCCGACGAACTGGACGTTGAACGGGCTGGTTGCTAAACGAGCTGGTCACTAAATAGGCTGGTCGCTAAACGAGTTGGTTGCTAAACGGCCCAATCACTAAACGAGCTGGTCGCTCAATAGGCTAGTCACTAAACGGGTTGGAATGCTAAACAGGCTAGTCGCTAAACGGGTTGGTTACTAAACGGCCCAATCACTAAACGAGCTGTAATCAAAGCAAAATTTATCCCCTTCCTATCTCTCCTAGTTCATCTTCAACCATTCATTTTCACAAGCTCGCCAAATTTTCCAAGCCTTCTTTCCTCATTATAAGGGTTTTTTTTTTTTATTCAATATTTTTCACTGTCACTTCTTTCATACTGATCAGGTAGGTGCAGAAAAATACTCGATTCGGGATACTTCTCTAAATCTTTTCAAATATAAGGTAACCCAAAAAATTCTGTCCGCTTTTAAAGGAAAAAAAAAGAAAACGCTTCACAGTATGTGTAACTTATATGTAGTCTTCAAAATAATCGCCATCGGCATCCAGCACCTTCTGCCAACATGTCTCCAGCTGTTCAATGCCCTTTCGATAGAACTCGGGGGGTTTTGACGGAAAGAAGTCCGTGAGGGCTTTGCGCAAGTCTGCTTCATTAGTGAAGGATTTCCCACGAAGATGATTATCCAGGGAGTGGAAGAGGTGGTAATCGGATGGCGCAAGGTCACGCGAATAAGGTGGATAGCACAAAGTCTCCCACCCAAGTTACTGTATGGTATCCCTGACCACTCGCGTGACATGTGGCCTGGCGTTGACATGGAGGAAAAGCACACCTTTGCGACTCACCAGTGTTGGCTCCTTCTGGCGCAATGCCTGTTGCACATGTTTCAATTGCTGCGAGTATAGGTCTTCAGTGACCTTTTGGCCCGTTGGTAGCAGTTCATAATGAACCACTTGACGACCTGTCCACCAGACACAAAGCATAATCTTGCGTGCATAGGCGGTCTTGCAGTGTGAGGGTCAGCATCCTGAGGAGACAACCAATGTCTGGAACGCTTTGGAGTTTCGTACAGAACCCACTTTTCATCACTGGTAAGCACTCGATTGAATAAGGATGCGGTACGGTGGCGAGAAAGCAGCGATGCGCAGGTTGCCACTCGTTGTCCCTTGTGGACCTCCAACAGCGTTTGCGGAACCCACTTGCTCAGTTTGTACGTCTTACCTAGGCGGTGCAGGTGAAGTCTAACTGTTTCATCGGAAACGTTGAACTGTCTTGCAAGTTCGCCACACGTTAGACTACTGTCTTCTTCAATGGCCACCTTCAGGACTCCGTCAATCAAGACCTGTGGTCGTTCACTGCGAGGCTTATCATGGAGAGACAAATCTCCCGACTTGAATTTTCGAAACCAACGCCTTTCTGTACGTTCATCCACAGCACTATCCCCAAACGCTTGACATATGCGGCGACTTGATGCAGCTGCTGATAAGCCCACTTTGAAGTCGTAAAGCAAACAGCCCCGAACGAGATCTCTAGACACTTCCATCCTTCTCTCAGCTGTCCGGCTTATAACTGATGGCCGGACACGGTGCGCGTGTTTTTTATAACGCCTGATGTTCCTACTTCCGGCTGTCCGAATTTGAAGACAATTGCTACACGCATTTCGTATATATTTCAACTTCATTCAATGACTAATCAAAAAACGGACAGAACTTTTTTGGTTACTTTGTATATATATATGTATGTATGCATGTTTTATTAAAAACGACAGACAGTCACTTAGAAATATTATAATGACATGCACTACCCCAATCGAACCGAATAAAAAATCAAATTAATTATCTATTATAAAAAATTTAAGACATCTAACATTATCCTCAAAAACAACACACGAGCTAAGTCAAAATCACAACGAACAAACATTATCTCTGATTTCAAATGTCCCTTAAGGAACTGTGTTCCTGATCAAACCGAACTGATGAAAAATTCCATCGGTCACACAACTACATGCCTATCCAGACGCCTTACCTTGCACCTATCCAACCAGAGCTCCATTAGATTTAAACACACACGCAAACATACCAGCCTCCATTCGAAACATACTAGTAGAAAACACAAGCATAATAACCTCATCCACTTGTAAAAAAGATTAAAAAAATGGAAACCCTAATAAATAAACAACTCTTAACTCTATTAACTACGAACAAGGCCATAATGTTCTAACCGTGTTCAATAATAAAATATGTGTTATAATAAAATATATAACACAATAAAAGCATACACATAACACACACACTCGTTTAAACTGAAAAATAAAATCATCTTTGATAATGGCTAAAAGTATAGCCGGAAGCGCTCGGAACTATAAAACATTTGGACAGTTTCTACACACTCTGTGTCTAAAAAAGAAAGCTCTTGTGCGAACACAAGAAAAATTAAATAACTGTAGTACCTTGTCTGTCGTTTTTAATGAAACAAGCATAAATGAAGGATTGCTGCCTAAATATACAATATATATATATATGTGTGTGTGTGTGTGTGTGTGTGTGTGTGTGTGTGTGTGTGTGTGTGTGTGTGTGTGTGTGTGTGAAAGTGTATATAAATATAAATAAATATAAGTATGTATAATTATATATTATATGCGCGGTACTTATTAGAAAGCGCTCCATATCAGAGATAGAGCTAACATATTTGGTTGGATAGATGTGAGTTTGTGACCCTGGGTTTCACGCTTTAGCGATCGTCAACACCACCCGTATACATACATATGTCATATCCGAAACTGCCCACATAGTTTTATATATGTATGAGTCCCGAGGGACGACCAAGTATGTATATGTGTCTGCATACATCGATGTTTGCGTTAGTGCGATGAATGACAAAACGACAAAATTTCCCCCACCACTTCCACTATAACACAAATACACGCAATCTATATAAACCCCAATTTTTTAAAACATTAATCAGTTTGTCTGACGATCGCTAAAGCGTGAAACCCAGGGTCACGAACTCACATCTATCAACCAAATATATATATATATATATATATATATATATATATTAAAAATCAGGAGGTCAGTTGAATCCGCTGTCTTGGTGTCAACCTTATGATATCCTCAGGCGATTTTTTTATCAAATGACCTCCGAATGCTACATTATTTTATTTTTTAATAAATAAACAAATAATAAGCAATTAACCCCACCAACAATATTTTATAGCTCTCTTGCTTTTCGTCTGACTGAATAAATTACGAATATTATGTCTGCTTATTTTGATTATAATCCTTTCATATTCACGAATATTTTTCCGTATATTACAATTAAACAGCGCAAAAAAAATCTGCTTATTTTGATTATAATCTTTTCATATCCACGAATATTTTTCCGTATATTACAATTAAACAACGCAAAAAAGTCTGCTTATTTTGATTATAATCCTTTCATATTCACGAAATATTTTTCCGTATATTACAATTAAACAACGCAAAAAAGTACTTTGGAAATTGTTGCCTTAATTAATTGTAATATACGGAAAAATATTCGTTAATATGAAAGGATTGTAATCAAAATAAGCAGATATAATATTCGTAATTTATTCAATACACACACACACACATATATATATATATATATATATATATATATATATATATATATATATATATATAATGATTAATCATATATATATATATATATATATATATATATATATATATATAGATATATGGAATGAATTAAGTCCGACAATTATTTAATATATTTTTCTTTTTCTACATTATTTTTAATAAATACAATTTATTTAAGTAACTGCTCTGTTTTTTTTTTTCAATAAACAGTATTAATTACATTTACCGGCCTGAATGTTCGAGAAATTTCGTAGAAAATATGTGTTCTCCGACAGGAATCGAACCTGTGTCCTATACGAAACCTTAAAGTGATGTGACGTACTATACTATTCAGATACAGAGAAAACGTCTGGTTAGCAATGTCCATATAAACAGTATTTTTATAGTGTCATGGGTCCTTACCTATAACTACAGAGTGAACTCTTCCCAACACTATCTATACTACGCGTCTCAAGAGAGAGGGTCGAATCGAGTCGAGCTTCTCGGCTTGACGGTCGAAATCTCTGCTTCTGAGCAGAGAGGAACCCGGACGAGGCTCCGCCGAAGGGCAGAGTCTCGTTCGGGGAGGTTGACCAACCCGATCCCGTTTATATGTGTTCTACGGGCATTTTTTTGGTCGAGCCTACGGGCATTTTTTGGTCGAGCCTACGGGCTCGGGAAAGCCACGTTAAACACGGCCTTGTGCCACATGCAACCCTCGATTTTTGGTGGGGGCTAGATACCGAATTAAACCGAGCTTCTCGGCTTGACGGTCGAACTCTCTGCCTCTGAGCAGAGAGGAACCCGGACGAGGCTCCGCCGAAGGGCAGAGTCTCGTTCTGAGAGGTTGACCAACCCGATCCCGTTTATATGGGTTCTACGGGCATTTTTTGGCCGAGCCTACGGGCTCGGGAAAGCCACGTTAAACGCGGCCTTGTGCCACATGCAACCCTCGTGGAGGGGTGGCTAGATACCGAATCGAGTCGAGCCGATAGTAGTTCACTCCAAACCAGACTGACAGTCATACTAACACCTTCCACATCTTGTATTATTATTTCGTGTAATATACCTTCGTTATTTCTATTCTTGTGTTCGTGTTGTTTTTCCTTGGTCCTAACCTGGACCATAATATATAGACACTAATTTAAACTTTGCTAACCAGCTGCTTTCTCTGTAGCTGATTGGTATAGCACGTTAGATCAATTGACGGTTTTGTATAGGACACAGGTACGAGTCTCCCCGGAAATTAAACGAAATGGTCGAAAGCAAAAATGATTGCATTAATAAAAAGAATTAAAATATTTTAGTTTGTCTTCACCCCAAAGTAAGCATGAATTAAAACTTACTGCTTAAATCAACCCGACACCTACGTATATAAACCACAAATGTTGATTAGGATGATCGTCGCATGATTTGTTGAGCGCGTAGCCGTGTGGTTTGAACGTTCGCTTCCTGACCATGAGACTCGGGTTCGAATCTCTCGACTTCCTGAAGTTATCGAAATGGATACAGATCGATCCCAGCGTGCAGCACCTCGGGAAAGTACCTGAAAACCAAGCCTTATGGGTGAAATCGGATAGATGCAACCCTTATAGCTGTGCTGGACTTGTTCATCAAACTTGATTAACACGCTCTCTCCCAGAAACTAAGGCCTGCTCAGCATAGTTGCCGTATAAATCACAGGTGGGCTCTGTGGGTGTTGAGCTAACATAAATGTGCCTGAGCGAGCGTCTGCAATAGGGATTGGCTAGCCACCCTAGTAAACGGGTATCCTCGAATACAAGTGGCCAGCTATTATTGCATGATTAAATTGTGATTTAGGCTATCAAGCAATGTCTGTTCAAGAAATGCTTCAAGTGAAGAAAAACGTTGCACCGAGTCCATTCCAATCTCTAAAGAAAAACAACATGTACACAAAAAGAAGAACTAGTGAACATCCTTTGATGATATCAAGCCGCGGGGCGTTACATGCAGAACATGTACGACTCTCTTCCGGCTTCTTTCTTTTCAGTCAACTTTGATCTTCAGAAATTTAAAAGCAATGTCAATCGTCTATGAGTGAATGTCGAAGTTTTGCTGTGTTAGGGTCCCTGTTCGTCAAAATTTAAATGAGGTGTATTTCGTCAGCGATAATTCAACGTTCAACATATTTGGTTAAATAATGACGATAATGAAGAAACTGAGATAGATAGATAGATAGATAGATAGATAGATAGATAGATAGATAGATAATGAACAGACTGAGAAAGATAGATAGATAGATAATGAACAGACTGAGATAGATAGATAGATAGATAGATAGATAGATAGATAGATAGATAGATAGATCGACAAGTTCTGTCTATCAAAGTTTTTCTTAACGCTTTTCAATTTCAGAAACAGTTGTTTTATGCAATCTGTAAATTTTACCAACGTTCATATTTCGTAGAAAGAGAAATGATAGATAGATAGATAGATAGATAGATAGATAGATAGATAATGAAGAGACTGAGATAGATAGATAGATAGATAGATAGATAGATAGATAGATAGATAGATAGATCATGAACAGACTGAGATAGATAGATGGATAGATAGATAATGAACAGACTGATATAGATAGATGAGATAGATGATAGATAGATAGATAGATAGATAATGATACACTGAGATAGATAGATAATGAATAGATGGATAGATAATAGATAGACTGAGATAGATAGATAGATAGATAGATAGATAGATAATGAATGACTGAGATAGATAGATAGATAGATATATATATATATATATATATATATATAGATATATATATATATATAGATAGATAGATAGATAGATAGATAGATAGATAGATAGATAGATAGATAATGAACCGACTGAGATAGATAGATAGATAGATAGATAGATAGATAGATAGATAGATAGATAGGCGGGGCTTTTAGAAGAGTGATTATCATTCCAAGTCTGCTTGGGATAATTGGATGTCGTCTTCTTTGTGTCGCTGAGGTTGTTATTACAATGTTTGAGATTTAAGGTTCACCCTTCTTTACGTGAATAATTCGCAATAAAAAAAAGGACAAGTTATCTTTTGTTGGTAATACTTCAACCGATTCATTCTAAGGACAATATTTACAAACAATTAAACATGATTTTAAATCAGTTTTCCTTCTCTTAGTTGGATGTTTTAATGAAGACTCGAGAGCTGACCACTCCAACTGATCTTACTGAACGTCTAGACACCAACTGAAGTATTTCAATGTCTTCGCGCTTGTGCCAAATGTTCATTGTTCCCACGAAAGAATTAATTATCCTTTTGAGTGATTCTTTTTTTTTATATCCTGTTAAGTGTCTAATCATTCTCGTCACCTGGTTTTTCTGGGGGAGGGTATTAGTTTAGTTGCAAATAACTCATAACACAGGTAGTACTGAGTTATATAGAACGAGGAGCCCTCATAGAGTGACGTAACATACATATATACACAAATATATAGCCCCACACATTTATATTGTGTATTTAGGCAGCAATCCCTCATTTATACATGTTTCATTAACTTTTTTCAGTTTCAGGATTAATTGTTTCATGCAATCAGTAAACCAATGTTCGTATTCCGGAGAAAGAGAAATGAAAACACCCATGGATGAAATAAAATAAAATAAAAATAGTCCTCCCTCTGGCTTCATATATATATATATATATATATATATATATATATATATATATATATATATATATGTGTGTGTGTGTGTGTGTGTGTGTATATATATATATATATATATAATTAATGAAAAAACAGACCACTTTAAGGTACCATTACGATAATTTATTTCACCAAAATCCTTTTTAAAGGACTCCGGATCATCAGGTAACGAAATGAAAGGAAAAATGGGATTATTTCATCCTCCTTGGAATTACCCATTGGGTTTTACCAAGTTCTTCGAATCAGGATTTCATCCTCCTTGGAATTACCCATTGGGTTTACCAAGTTCTTCGTAACTTAAATATATATATATATATATATATATATATATATATATATATATATATATATAGATAGATAGATAGATAGATAGATAGATATCAATGAAAAAATGAATACCCTATCGCTACTTATTAAAATGATTGGTTTTCTCCATATCGATAGAAACTAATATTACAAATGTATATGCTTATAAAGCTCCGTAAATTTCAAAATTAGTTATTCCAATATTTGCTTGAAAATGAAACAGAAGTAAGTTAATTTAATTTCTATAATTGAATTGGAAGTTTTTAGCGTCTATCTTTGAAACATGGTAATTCGTATAGCGATGGAATGATATTTAAAAAAAAATAATTATAATAATACATACACACACATATATATATATATATATATATATATATATATATATATATATATATATATATATATATATATATATATATATATATATATATATATATATATATATATATATAAATCAAAATTTCCATGGTAACAGCTAGGGCGAATTGTTTAAATTGGTAGGCATGTGTTGGGTGTTAATAAAAAGTATCAGTATAGAGTTACTTTCATAGATGTCAAGTCAGGGTCAGGTGGGGGTGTCTAAATTTGAAACTTACAATGGAAATTTTGATTTCAATTATTAAAACACGTAAATTTCAAAATACGTTATTCCAAAAAGATTTTGCTTGAAGATGGAACAGAGCTTACTTTAACTCGATTTCATTCAAATGATTATATTGAAGTTTTCGGCTCTTGTTTTGAAACATGAGACCTCTTATGTCGCGAGTTGGAATCATATTTTTAAATAAATAATTATATATATATATAATTAGATTATGTTCACGTTGAATGAAGTCAATGTCATAGAGTTCACATCACCATATTCAAAGGGCGGAATATTGTAGTTATTTAATCAACTATTACGGTTATCTATGAAATAAAGATGGCTGTCCAAATGCACATCAATATATATATATATATATATATATATATTGATGTGCATTTGAAACCATCTTTATTTCATCATATATATATGTGTGTGTGTGTGTGTGTGTGTGCATGAAACAAAGATGGCTGTCCAAATGCACATCAATATATATATATACACACACGCACACACACACACACACACATATATATATATATATATATATATATATATAAAAATATATATAAACACTAATAAACACTTCCATGGTCATTGAGCTCTCCTTGGTTAAGATGACCATGGAATATTAGTGTTTAAGCCTTTTTATTATATCCTTACTCTGTCCTAGACATTGAGTTCTACCTGGATTCTATCCTCTTTGATTCTCATGTTTTTTTCTAAAAATAGACATGTATGGGTATTTATATATTTTGCATATGTATGTATATTTCCCACTAATATTATCAATATATATATATATATATATATATATATATATATATATATATATATATATATATATATATTATTAAAATATTGTCAATTATTCCACGTCTTGCTCCAACCTCCTGGAGGCCCATAAAAATTTGCGTTCTTTTATATTATGGCAATAGGCTCATAATTTAATATTTCAAAAAAACGCCTCCGAACTTCTTCCACGCCCGTGGGCTTTGCTTGCTTGCTTGCTTGTTGTTTTGATTGCGTTGCACTCTATATGTAGGTGAATGTATTCGCACAACAGTCTGGTTCCGTGAGTGCAGCATCTCTCTGCCTAGCTACAGGAAAACCTGTCGGCGACCCCATCCCACTTCCCGAAATTTGTCCAAATTGCCAATAGTACGCTTTAGAGGAAATCCCTTCCAGGTCGGGCCAAGAACATTTCAACATATCTCACTCCTACTCTCTCTCTCCCTCTCTCTATCTCTCTCTCTCTCTTTTACACACACACACGCGCGCGCACGCAAACATATACACACTCAGACATTCACACACAAATAAATACATATATATATATATATATATATATATATATATATATATATATGTATATATATATACGTACTTGTGAAGGTGTGTACATTTAAGTGCTTGAAGTAGCTGCATATTTGATCTATTAAGAGTTATTTTATTTATGAAAGGACAAACACACCCACTCACTGTCGCACACAGAAAAATATATGTTTACATACAAAGTGTCTCAAAAACTGTAAGCACATTTTGAACCCTTCTCAAGAAATAATTCAACTACAGGGTAACCCCACCAAAAAGAAAATTGACATCATTTGAAATGTGAATATCTGAGTAACTACATGTCCCAGGCAAAACGACATTAAATCGGTTTTAATGTTGAACAATAGAATATTTATTCGTCAAAATTCGAACAAGTTATTCGAAGAGGTGTAGATTTTATAACTGATTTCCCTAAACTTCGTAAATGTTCAGTATGCGCACGATCTGTGACACGACAAAAATCAAGTCGATAGCTCAGCCCCTGCCAAAAACAGTGTAAAAAATCTTTTTATTTATTTATTTTCTCTAGCGTCTCGTTGATTCTCTGCTTGAGTACCTCTGGGCTTCTAGGAAAAGCTTTGGATATAAACCTGTTCTTTCACATAAGCCCTATAGAAAAAAAAATCACAAGGTGTCAAGTCAGGTTAACGTGGTTGGCCATTTCAACAGCACATTGTCATTATCACTGGCTCACCCGATCTATCTTCCTTGTAGATTCCCATTGAGATAAGTCCGTACAGTTAATTTAGTTTCTAAACATTTTATTAAAATTTGAGATCATTTGAGCGAGAATTGGCTAAGTTATTAGACTACAAAATGTTATTAATTTTGTGGGGGCGCACTCTGTATCGGCCAGTTATGTGCCATGCCTGATACACCCTTAGGCGATCATGTATCTTTCGATACATGAGTGACGAGACAGATTTTTTTTCTCCGCAGTAGGTTGCCATTTCTTTCTGCAGTAAACCAGTTGCCATCCAAGGCTTTAGAACCCGGTCTGTCCTGCTATTTACCCATAGTCAGTCAGTTAGGTGCCATGCGTGATATACGCTTAGGCGATCATGTATCTTTCGATACATGACTGACGAGCGAAATTCCAACCACCTGAAGAAGGCCGGAGCGTACAACGGCCGAAACGTTGTGACAAATATGGCGACAAAGATGAGGACAATAGTCCGACTAATGTAAATACAGTACATAATACCTCATCTCAGAAATATAGACTGACGAGGTAGATTTTTTTCCCGAAGGAGGTTGCCATTTTCTTCTGCGGTAGACCAGTTTCCATCTAAGGCTATAGAACCTGTCCTGCTATTTACCCATAGCTGGGGGGGAAGAAGAGGATTCATACCTTTCCAAAGGGTATTAGCACGTAAAGTGAATGTAATGGATTCTACTGGAATTCGAACTCGGCACTCCGATTCTCCAATCCGAGCTGCTATCCATTACTCCATCATTGTTTCTTGCTTCTCAGGGAATTTGAATACCTGTGCTCTTCCGAAACGGACTCTAGTGCACACCTTGTGGGTTACCATCATCTTCAAGCTTATCTCTAATCCGTCAGGTTGTAAGCCGCGTGGGTGGATCGGGATGAACGTCCCGTCGATACCGTCTTTGATCTTCAACAGCAGTTTCGTATATGCATTAGTATTTCAGAATGAACTTTGCTTGTTCGAAGCTAAACCTGAATGACATTAGTAATACTGACGTGTAAATCTGAAAAGACATCGAATTGACTTGGGGCTCTACTTCATAAAAATGCGTATAAAATTTTTGAGACAACCTCTATTTATTACGTAACGACAACTATGTATGTACGCCATTACGCCTATGTACACCCAGTGAAGATTAAAAGCACCATTATTAATCATCGAGATCAGCTTTCTGACCTTTACATATAGGGATTTACTAAGCGTAGATTGCATCTGACATAAGGCCGAAATTATGGAGCTCAGGATATCACATGACACTTCGTCTTGGCGAAACGATTAGCAAGCTAATCTCGCTAGATGAATTAAGACTTTTCCCGAAAATACAGGAATTGTAGCAGAATCGGAAGTATTACTCTGTTGTAATTGATCTAGAGTGATAACCGTTTGGCCACGTCGAGGTATCCTGTGATTACTGTGCGTAGATTAGATGTGGCACAAGGCCGAAAGTATAGAGCTCCAAGTGAGGATTGAAATCACGACTCAGTCGTAATAGATCTAGCCAGAAAAGCTTACTAACCGTTTCGCCACGCCGAGGGTTCCAGAGATTTACTGAGCGTAAATTAGATGTGGCACAAGGCCGAAAATATAGAGCTCTAAGTAAGGATTAAAATCACTACTCAGTCGTAATAGATCTCGCCACGTCGATGGTTCCAGCGATTTACTGAGCGTAGATTAGATGTGTCCGCTCGCCTTTACATATAAGATAACACTGCCTATGCCTTCATTTATATAAGACATTAAGACTGTGACACACCCAAGGTTGTAGTGTCTTAAGTACTAACCAGGTTCGAATTTGCTTAACTCCGGTGCGCAAACGTTAGTCGTAATTTATGATAATTCGTGCGAAATTTGACACAACTAACTCGCCTGGAATTCGAACTTGGTGCACCGATTATCAAGTTCTGCACTGATTAACGCTACACCACGCATACATTTACTCGTAATTAAAATATCACTATTTAATCTGGCAACAGGATCCGGCATTTTTTATTTTTAATTATCATCCGCTATTAGTTCAGTGGGCGGCTATGAGGGCGGTGCCACACGTTGTTTACAACTTTTCGCAGTAGCCGACAGCAGCAGCCTGATTTGGTGATACAACCTTTCACATTCCTTATATATAACTAGCAGCATGGCCCGGCGTTGCCCATGCTTGATTCAAAAATCGTACGACTCATACAGCAATCGCTATCGCTTGACTTAAAATATTTTTGCCCTTCCTTGCCTTTAAAGGAGTGCCCGTTGCCGTGCTGATGTTGCTACATGCCTTACTTCTTGCCTATCTCACACTGCGATTTTTTTCTAAGCTCTATACTAAACATTAAATCTGTTACGAAAAAGAACTAAACAAAATGAACACAAAACGATCAGCTTTAAAAAAGGACTCATAACTGGAAAAACCGAATGAAAAAAGAATGTTAACAACAAATACTTTTTCACACCCAACCCAGTTCTACGGAATCAGAATCATCGTTGAGTTTAAGCAAGCGAATGAGCCAATTGGAGTAAAGTGCCATGCAGATTTAAATTTTTACCACTTGTGACGAATGCAGCTATCGATTTTTTTGCATGCTAGCATGCTAGTTAACATTCGTGTCAGTCAGCTGTTGGCTCTCACGCTGGCCAATAGAATCTTCCTGCCTATTCGTGGCAGCCAGATATTGGCTCTCACTCTAGCCAGTAGAAAATGACCGCAAACTACATGAAAACTGCCGTGGAAGCATGAAAAATCGATTAATTTCCACTATCGATGGGAGTTGGGAAATGCAAAGTCGGTCTTGGCCTTCTCGCTAACTTGGAGCATGTGCATGTAAATTTTTTCCGTCAAAAATTACAGCCGTGCATTCGTTACACACACACATACATCCTGCCTTTTATAGATAGAGATTGCATATTTACCCATTCAGGGTAGCAAGTAGATGTCAATAAACGGAGGCACGGTGGAGTAATGGACTGCGTCTCGGATTGAGGAATCGGAGAGCCGAGTTCGAATTCTAGTCGAATCCCTTGTATTCACTTATGTGCTAATACCCTTTGGAAACGTATGGACCCATCTCTTCTGTCCACAACTAAGAATAAATAGCAGACTAGGTCCTATGCCCTTGAATCTAAACACGTCTGGAGAGAGTTGCCCAAGACACTATTATTTCTACTTCGGCTGCAATGCGTGTCGCGCCTTTTACGACCCTTATGGGTTACCGACACCCAAGAGGATGCTCCCCCGACCACTACAACCTGTTTTCTTACGCACATATCCCTATAAACTGTGCCTCTTACTCTGCCTCGAGCGGATCTTGGGCCTTGTACAGGGTAATCATCATTGTAAAAAAAATAAAGAAAAAACTTTGTTCTACTTTTGATAACACAGGAATTCATATGTGGAATGAGCTAGCAAGATCTTCATTTTCTGTGGTCCGGCAATGGCCTGGTTCCAGTGGTGCCGGATTAAAGAAGCCGGACTGTTTTTTTTTTTTCATTCGTCTCGCCGACGACTGTAGTGGTTTTCCAAGCGTAGCTTAGATGTGGCACAAGGCCGGAAGTATGGGGCACCCAGTGAGGATCGAACTCACTACTCAGTCATAATTGTTCTAGCGAGACAAGCTTGCTAGCCATTACACCACCTCGAAGCGCCCTCACCGCCGACGACTGTAGTCGTTAGTCCCACGGTGAACCACGAACTTACTTACGCTATGAAAGTGATCTACCCGAGAAAGGTTATTATCCAAATCGCAACAGGAAAGATCTCCTGCGAGAGCGAATGAGCGCTGGTGAGATTGAAACATATTTTTATTGGGAAGTACGCGTGTATTTATAGCAATGTCCGTCGGGGATTTACATGAGATGGAGCAGATGTGTCAATTATTCATTTACCCGCTGTGAAAACTAGATCGGCCAGTGAACTAACTCGCTATATTTTCACATCTCCAAAGGAAAGTTCAGTTGCTATTTATATATATATATATATAGTTCATCCTCCTTAATTGAATGAACACAGTCTGACGTAAATGGGCTATTCGTTTTTGGATTTAACTTTTTTTTTCTTTAAACATTTTTTTTTAAATTTATAATGCGTTTAACATCAACGAAACCTACTATAATAAACAAATAAAACATTTACAAAAATATGAAATTCCACATATCAAATTTAATTCCATTAAATATACATTTTTCTAAAAAGCCACGTTCCTTCATAACGTGGGTGATCATGGCTCTCCACAGCTTCTGTTTGTTTATTACACTTTGAGGGAAAATATACTTGAGCCCTATGACGTTATTTTTGATACGGTTTCAAATTCAGCATGGAAGTTTCGTGGCATTTTTTTTTTCAATGCTCTCCTTTTTGGCACCTCGACGTGTAAATTTAAACGCACGACTAGATTGGCAAGTAGGTTTCATTTTGTTTCACTCTTCAAATAGCTAGATGTAACTGTAAGTTCTATTCTAATAGTATCTTTTCTCGCACTTCTCACCTGTGGAACTCTTTCCCGTTTTCTTGCTTACCTGCCACCTATGATCTTCAAAAATATTGGTCGACATCTTCTGTCTTCCTCAATTCTGGATATAGGCTTAGGGATGAATAAAAAAAAATCAAACCTGTAGAATTTTACTTAAAATCTATTGAAGATCTGCTTTATAAGTGGTAGCGTTTCTTTTCAAACAATGTTGAACATACAAATGAATAAAATGCCCTGTAATTCCCTACATATAAGATGACTTCATCCATAATACGCACCCCTAAAATTGTGCTGGGAGTGTGGGGAAATGCTTCTACTCACGCGTAATACGCACCCCTTGTTTGGTAATCAAAACCTATAAATTATACCTCTCCAATTTCATTAAAGCCAGCCTTACCTACTCTTATTCAAACTGTAATTGAAGATATTTATCAAAATTTCCAGTCCTCACGATTCTAAAAGGAAACGGAAATACCTATATTGTACCTACTGCGCAGACTCATTAACCTGTTTTGGTTCGATAAAATGTGCAGTCTACCGGATCTGTATGTAGTTTTTCGCAAAAAAAATAGTTTTAAATATAGTTTTAAATATATTTTATATATAATTTCGTTTTATGATAATTCTTATTTCATTTTACATTTGGATATATCGTTAGGTACATATAACTGTATTTAAATACATCCTTATGGGTTCATAATTGCCGTGTCAAATTGTCGTATTTTTGTGGTGACTAGTCCTTTTGCAACTGAAGTGGACCTATAAAACAGCAAGTTTTTGAAGATTTTTTGTAGCTGTTCATAATACGCATCCCTAATTTTGCTTAATATTTTTTTTAGAAAAAAGATGCGTATTATACATGGGCAATTACGGTAATTGTTCTTTATTTCGTGATGTATAAAGTTGATATACAATTACAGAAAATATTTATGAGTAAGCCTAACAGTAAAGGGTTTCATAATAATATATTCTACAGACCTCGCATTAGCTTAATCAGGCCCTGTCCATGAGGGCAGGTCGATTTTAGAACCGTGGTATTGCACACTATATAAAAGTTGGGGCTTGACATAATAATTAATGACAAAATATTTTTTTTTTAAATAATTACCGTGTTTTGGGGAAACGAGTTTAAAGTTTAGGTTTAAACTCACACCGTTGGAATTTTATTTCGGTGATCAGTGAAGGCTTTATAGCACAGTCTTATCAAATTTATAATTTATTGAGGCTTATCAAATTGTGTATAGACAAGATGCATGGCACAAGTGCATCCTTATTAAATCATTGTGCCATCAAATAAGATCATCATTTACTTCTAAAGGAAATTATACTGAACAATTTATCTATATTATGATGTAATATACAGTGCAGTAGTTTCAATAAAAATGCAATTTTAAAACATTTTTCTCATAATTTGTGCCCAGCAGTATTAGGGTGTTATATACATTTTTATCTAATTTTTTGTTTTATTAATTATGATCTAAAACTTATTATTCATTGAGGAGAATTTATTGCAGTTTTTGACAATTTTTTTACACAGGTTAACTTATAGAAAACACTAAAAAAAATCATATTTTACTTGTTGTGATTCATAATTAAAACTTTGGTTTGAATATATTTTCTATTCAATGTATCTCTATCTATAAAAGGTAGGATGTGTGTGTGTGTGTGTGTGTGTGTGTGTGTGTGTGTGTGTGTGTGTGTGTGTGTGTAGAAAAAATATATTTCAAACGCACATTTTCCAAATTAGCGGAAAAAAAGTTAGCGGAAAGGCCAAGACCGATTTTGCATTTCCCAACCCCCATCGATAGTGGAAATAATCGATTTTTTCATGCTTCTACGGCAGTTTTCATGTAGTTTGTGGCCATTTTTTACTGGCTGGAGTGAGAGCCAATAGCTGGCTGCCACGAACAGGCAGGAAGATTCTATTAGCCAGCGTGAGAGCCAACCGCTGACTGACACGAATGTTAACTAGCATGCTAGCATGCAAAAAAAATCGGCAGCTGCATTCGTCACAAGTGGGAAAAATTTAAATCTGCATGGCACTTTACTCCAATTGGCTCATTCACTTGCTTAAACTCAACGATGATTCTGATTCCGTAGAACTGGGTTGGGTGTGAAAAAGTATTTGTTGTTAACATTCTTTTTCATTCGGTTTTTTCCAGTTACGAGTGCTTTTTTTAAAGCTGATCGTTTTGTGTTCATTTTGTTTAGTTCTTTTTCGTAACAGATTTAATATTTAGTATAGAGCTTAGAAAAAATTCTCAGTGTGAGATAGGCAAGAAGTAAGGCATGTAGTAACATCAGTACGGCAAAGGGCACTCCTTTAAAGGCAAGGAAGGGCAAAAATATTTTAAGTCAAGTGATAGCGATTGCTGTATGAGTCGTACGATTTTTGAATCAAGCACGGGCAACGCCGGGCCATGCTGCTAGTATTAGATATAGATCCGTTTTACAATCGAATGAAAAAGGTAGTAATAGATAAGATTTACACTTAAGTCAAAAATTAGAGACACATGATTAGAAAAATATATTGACATAGATCCGGTGTAATCTTTAACTCTTAAAAAATTAAATATATCAATAGTGAGTGTACCCGAGAATAAAGGGGAGTCTTTTTGTGAAGAGGACGTCTTAACTTTCCGCGGGGACAGGGTCCATTAATGACAACCATTCTGTTGACAATAGAAGATATGCAGATGACACACTGTTAATAGCAGACAGGTAATATAAGCTACAGACACTTTTATAGAAGGTAGTAAACGAAAGCGAGAAGAAAAAGCACTAACCATCAATTTTAAGAAGAGTTTATGGCAAAAGGAACAACCTGACCTGCGAACTAAGAATGGTAGACAAGATCAAAGAAGAAAAATATCTAGAAAGTGTTTGAACAGAGAACAAAAAAATGTGACATCAAAATCCGCATTGGAATAGCAATAGATGTCTTCCAAAAGCTAAGCAAAGTATTGACAAACAGGAAAATTTCGTTCGCGACAAAGAAAAGACTACTGTGGAAGTGTTTGAACAGAGGTCGGAAAGTGTGATACTGGAATCCGAAGGTGCATTGGAATAGCGAAAGATGTCTTTCAAAAGCTAAGCAAAGTATTGACAAACAGGAAAATTTCGTTCGCGACAAAGAAAAGACTACTGTGGAAGTGTTTGAACAGAGGTCGGAAAGTGCGATACTGGAATCCGAAGGTGCATTGGAATAGCGAAAGATGTTTTTCAAAAGCTAAGCAAAGTATTGACAAACAGGAAAATTTCTTTCGCGACAAAAAAAGACTACTGTGGAAGTGTTTGAACAGAGGTCGGAAAAGCGAAAGTGTGATACTGGAATCCGAAGGTGCATTGGAATAGCGAAAGATGTCTTTCAAAAAGCTAAGCAAAGTATTGACAAACAGGAAAATTTCGTTCGCGACAAAGAAAAGACTACTGTGGAAGTGTTTGAACAGAGGTCATTGGAAAAGCGATACTGGAATCTGAAAGGTGCATTGGAATAGCGAAAGATGTCTTTCAAAAGCTAAGGAAAAGTATTGACAAACAGGAAAATTTCGTTCGCGACAAAAAAAAAGACTACTGTGGAAGTGTTTGAACAGAGGTCGGAAATAGCGATACTGGATTCCAAAGGTGCATTGGAATAGCGAAAGATGTCTTTCAAAAGCTAAGCAAAAGTATTGACAAACAGGAAAATTTCGTTCGCGACAAAGAAAAAGACTACTGTGGAAGTGTTTGAACAGAGGTCGGAAAGTGTGATAGTGGAATTGAAGGTGCATTGGAATAGCGAAAGATGTCTTTTCAAAAAGTGCATTGAAAAGTAGATGAAAACAGGAAAATTTCGTTACGACAAATGAAAAAGGTGCATTGGAAGTGTTTGAACAGAGGTTGGAAAGTGCGATAGATGAATCCGAAGGTGCATTGGAATAGCGAAGATGTCTTTCAAAAAGCTAAGCAAAGTATTGACAAACAGGAAAAATTTCGTTCGCGACAAAGAAAAGACTACAGTGGAAGTGTTTGAACAGAGGTCGGAAAGTGCGATACTGGAATCCGAAGGTGCATTGGAATAGCGAAAGATGTCTTTCAAAAGCATAATAACAAAGTGATTGACAAACAGGAAAATTTCGTTCGCGACAAAGAAAAAGAAAAAGTACTGTGGAAGTGTTTGAACAGAGGTCGGAAAAACGACATACTGGAATCCAAAGGTGCATTGGAATAGCGAAAGATGTCTTTCAAAAGCTAAGCAAAGGAATTGACAAACAGGAAAATTTCGTTCGCGACAAAGAAAAGACTACTGTGGAAGTGTTTGAACAGAGGTCGGAAAGTGTGATACTGGAATCTGAAGGCGCATTGGAATAGCGAAAGATGTCTTTCAAAAGCTAAGCAAAATATTGACAAACAGGAAAATTTCGTTCGCGACAAAGAAAAGACTACTGTGGAAGTGTTTGAACAGAGGTTGGAAAAGTGACATACTGGAATCCAAAGGTGCATTGGAATAGCGAAAGATGTCTTTCAAAAGCTAAGCAAAGTATTGACAAACAGGAAAATTTCGTTCGCGACAAAGAAAAGACTACTGATGGAAGTGTTTGAACAGAGGTCATTGGAAAAGTGACATACTGGAATCCGAAAGGTGCATTGGAATAGCGAAAGATGTCTTTCAAAAAGCTAAGCAAAAGTATTGACAAACAGGAAAATTTCGTTCGCGACAAAGAAAAGACTACTGTTGAAGTGTTTGAACAGAGGTCGGAAAGTGCGATACTGGAATCGAAGGTGCATTGGAATAGCGAAAGATGTCTTTCAAAAGCTAAGCAAAGTATTGACAAACAGGAAAAATTTCGTTCGCGACAAAGAAAAGACTACTCGGAAGTGTTTGAACAGAGGTCGGAAAAGAATAGCGACACTGGAATCCAAAGGTGCATTGGAATAGCGAAAGATGTCTTTCAAAAGCTAAGCAAAGTATTGACAAACAGGAAAATTTCGTTCGCGACAAAGAAAAAGACTACTGTGGAAGTGTTTGAACAGAGGTCGGAAAGTGCGATACTGGAATCCGAAGGTGCATTGGAATAGCGAAAGATGTCTTTCAAAAGCTAAGCAAAGTATTGACAAACAGGAAAATTTCGTTCGCGACAAAGAAAAGACTACTCTGGAAGTGTTTGAACAGAGGTCGGAAAAAGTGCGATACTGGAATCCGAATGTGCATTGGAATAGCGAAAGATGTCTTTCAAAAGCTAAGCAAAGTATTGACAAACAGGAAAATTTCGTTCGCGACAAAGAAAAAGACTACTGTGGAAGTGTTTGAACAGAGGTCGGGAAGTGTGATACTGGAATCCGAAGGTGCATTGGAATAGCGAAAGATGTCTTTCAAAAGCTAAGCAAAAGAATTGACAAACAGGAAAATTTCGTTCGCGACAAAGAAAAAGACTACTGTGGAAGTGTTTGAACAGAGGTCGGAAAGTGCGATACTGGAATCCGAAGGCGCATTGGAATAGCGAAAGATGTCTTTCAAAAAGCTAAGCAAAGTATTGACAAACAGGAAAATTTCGTTCGCGACAAAGAAAAGACTACTGTGGAAGTGTTTGAACAGAGGTCGGAAAGTGTGATACTGGAATCCGAAGGTGCATTGGAATAGCGAATAATGTCATTCAAAAGCTAAGCAAAGTATTGACAAACAGGAAAATTTCGTTCGCGACAAAGAAAAGACTACTGTGGAAGTGTTTGAACAGAGGTCGGAAAGTGCGATACTGGAATCCGAAGGAGCATTGGAATAGCGAAAGATGTCTTTCAAAAAGCTAAGCAAAGTATTGACAAACAGGAAAATTTCGTTCGCGACAAAGAAAAACTACTGTGGAAGTGTTTGAACAGAGGTCGGAAAGTGTGATACTGGAATCCGAAGGTGCATTGGAATAGCGAAAGATGTCTTTCAAAAGCTAAGCAAAGTATTGACAAACAGGAAAATTTCGTTCGCGACAAAGAAAAGACTACTGTGGAAGTGTTTGAACAGAGGTCGGAAAGTGATACTGAATCCGAAGGCGCATTGGAATAGCGAAAGATGTCTTTCAAAAGGTAAGCAAAGTATTGACAAACAGGAAAAATTTCGTTCGCGACAAAGAAAAAGTCTACTGTGGAAGTGTTTGAACAGAGGTCGGAAAGTGCGATACTGGAATCCAAAGGCGCATTGGAATAGCGAAAAGATGTCTTTCAAAAAGCTAAGCAAAGTATTGACAAACAGGAAAATTTCGTTCGCGACAAAGAAAAGACTACTGTGGAAGTGTTTGAACAGAGGTCGGAAAGGTGCATTGGATACTGGAATCCGAAGGTGCATTGGAATAGCGAAAGATGTCTTTCAAAAGCTAAGCAAAGTATTGACAAACAGGAAAATTTCGTTCGCGACAAAGAAAAGACTACTGTGGAAGTGTTTGAACAGAGGTCGGAAAGTGTGATACTGGAATCCGAAGGTGCATTGGAATAGCGAAAGATGTCTTTCAAAAGCTAAGCAAAGTATTGACAAACAGGAAAATTTCGTTCGCGACAAAGAAAAGACTACTGTGGAAGTGTTTGAACAGAGGTCATTGAAAAGTGCGATACTGAATCCAAAGGCGCATTGGAATAGCGAAAGATGTCTTTCAAAAGCTAAGCAAAGTATTGACAAACAGGAAAATTTCGTTCGCGACAAAGAAAAGACTACTGTGGAAGTGTTTGAACAGAGGTCGGAAAGTGTGATACTGGAATCCGAAGGTGCATTGGAATAGCGAAAGATGTCTTTCAAAAGCTAAGCAAAGTATTGACAAACAGATGAATTTCGTTCGCGACAAAGAAAAGACTACTGTGGAAGTGTTTGAACAGAGGTCGGAAAGATGTGATACTGGAATCCGAAGGTGCATTGGAATAGCGAAAGATGTCTTTCAAAAGCTAAGCAAAGTATTGACAAACAGGAAAATTTCGTTCGCGACAAAGAAAAGACTACTGTGGAAGTGTTTGAACAGAGGTCGGAAAGTGCGATACTGGAATCCGAATGTGCATTGGAATAGCGAAAGATGTCTTTCAAAAGCTAAGCAAAGTATTGACAAACAGGAAAATTTCGTTCGCGACAAAGAAAAGACTACTGTGGAAGTGTTTGAACAGAGGTCGGAAAGTGTGATACTGGAATCCGAAGGTGCATTGGAATAGCGAAAGATGTCTTGCAAAAGCTAAGCAAAGTATTGACAAACAGGAAAATTTCTTTCGCGACAAAGAAAAGACTACTGTGGAAGTGTTTGAACAGAGGTCGGAAAGTGCGATACTGGAATCCGAAGGCGCATTGGAATAGCGAAAGATGTCTTTCAAAAGCTAAGCAAAGTATTGACAAACAGGAAAATTTCGTTCGCGACAAAGAAAAGACTACTGTTGAAGTGTTTGAACAGAGGTCGGAAAGTGCGATACTGGAATCCGAAGGCGCATTGGAATAGCGAAAGATGTCTTTCAAAAGCTAAGCAAAGTATTGACAAACAGGAAAATTTCGTTCGCGACAAAGAAAAGACTACTGGAATCTGGGAAGTGTTTGTTTCCATTTTCTCTAAAACTTCGTCGTTGCTCACATAATCGGTCCATGGTATTCCCAGCACCCTTCTGTAGAACCACATTTCTGTTGTTTGAAATCTCTTGTTCATCTTTGAGGAAATTGTCCAGCACTCATACTCAATCGTGATATCTGTCCTCCTCTGTAGGAGGACAGATATCACGAGTGAGTGTAACATTTTAGTCTTCTTTTCCTTGTTTTTAGTGAAGTTTTATTTTTATGAAGAAAATGACTCAATTATAGACATAATTTGCAAAAAACTTAGGTAATTGGCACAGAATTATGGGAGCCGGTAATGGGCGAATTCCCTAAGGTTACGCTAGAGAAGATGCCGGAGTTATTAAAGCCGATGCAAAGGATTGATATGGATCGATAAAAGGGCAAGTTGAATGATTTAGAAAGAAGAGATGTGTGTTGGAGAGTTGGTTAAGAGGATAGTGATAAATTGGTCGACCTTGATGGACACCATGTTAATCATTGCTGCAGTATCAGCATCGCTGTGGAAACTTAGAAAGGATAATGATATTTTGGCGAGCACGCAACGGTCCGAGAAAGGAATTCCGACCAGTGATCTTTACCCAAACAGGTCAAATATCGACAAGCAAGGAACCGAAATGAATTGGTCAGTAGACGAAATGGAGCTGATACCTGTTAAAATAGAAACGGTACCCGTTGAAGAAGAACCAAAACTTTCCACGATGGAGAGAAAAATGGTACCCAAGAAGAACAAACCATAAAACCTACACGAAGAAACCCACACTACATTAACATAAAAATTTCGCATGTAGAGAAAAAAAAGAAAGAAAGATTCTGATAAATGTCTGCATGAAAAAGGACTTCCTCTTTGAGGAAATTGTCCAGCACTCACTCAGAAATTTCAACTGCCTCTTCTTGATGTTAAGTATGAGTTTCCTTTTTGTTTCCATTTTCTCTAAAACTTCGTCGTTGCTCATATAATCGGTCCATGGTATCCTCAGCATCCTTCTGTAGAAGAAGAACCAAAACTTTCCACGATGGAGAGAAGAAGGGTACCCAAGAACAAACCATAAAACACACACGAATACACCCACACTACATAAACATAAAGACTTTGCATGCAGAGGAAAAAAGAAAGAAAGACTCTGATATTCTTCTGCATGAAAAAGAAGGACTTCCTCTTTGAGGAAATTGTCCAGCAACAGGACAGATATCACGTAACAGTTTAATACTCTTTTCCTTGTTTTTAGAGAAGATTTTCTTTTTCTTAATATTCTCCTTAGCTTTTGGAAGGCATCTTCAGGTTTCTGGATTGCCCTTTCTGTCATCTGTCAAAACATTTCCTAGATAAAAATTTTGTACTTCTTTGTTTTTGGTATCTCTGATTTGCAATTCGTACTTTGGGGTTCATCCTTTTGTTAATAACCTTCATTCTGTCTTCTTGCAGATCATGTTTAATCCTTTCTTTTCGTGGGAGATTTGTAGTTTTCTTCCTGTGCCTGCTATCAATAATGTGTCATCCGCATATGTATTGTTGTTAAGATTGGGACCGCCAATGATAAATCCCGGTAGGACTTCTAGTTCTCTCAAAATCACCTCGCTGTATAGATTGGATAAGTCCGGTGATCACTTGGTATTAAAGCAAAACTTTTGAACGTAGCTTACTTTCTCCCCGAATTAAGTAACAAATTTCTCTAATTTTGTTATGATGTTGATTTGGGGTTAGTAGAGACAAACGCCAAATAACACGTAACAATAAAAAGGGTTTTAATAGGTTGGTAAAAAGGTACAGAAATCGCCTGAGTAGTCAATAACTAGCTCAGCTAAGAACTTCTCTGTCTATCTGTCTTCCCCATGTCAACTGACATGCCACTATTTAAAGTCTTTGTTCAAAAACGCAGACAAGTTCATCTTCAAGAGGGGTGGTAGGTTTCCGACACAACAAGTTTATTAAAGTCCGGGATCAGAAATATGTTCCTACAAGGACCATGATTCTTTTGATGTCCTTCTGGGCTTGAAACGAGTCCATTTTGCCAACTCGTACGTCTCGTAGAGGTGTTAGCTCCCGCGGGGTACTTCAAGGTGCTTTAGTTTATTAGTTACTTTATTAAAAACCAATGAAAAAAAATTGTCTGAAAATTAAACGTTTTTCCGAAAAGAATCGGCAGCCAAGTGGTCAAAGCACCACAGAAAGAAAAAGGTAACGCTCAGTAACTCACACATACAGAGGTATCTCAAATGGATCCATTTTCGTGAAAGAATTAATGAACGTTACTTGGACATTTTGCCGTCGGCCATTTTGCCGTCGGCCATTTTGCCGTCGGCCATTTTACTGAATGGACATTTAGTCGAAAATGTAGTGGCATACTTACATGTATGTCACACTATTTATCTTATTATGCTGCATATATTTATATCTATTTACTGTATTGATTTATAATTTTTCGGGTTTTTTTACAGGCTTTTTTTAAAAATCTATTCTTTATATATCATATTTTACTTCAAATATTACTGTAAGATGATAAGTGCTTTGAGAAAAAGCACATTTTACTACAGCAAAAATCTTAAGCTTTTACGAGATAAAAGTTCTTTCAATTTCGCTTTTAATGATCATTATCTTAAAGGATGAACTAGCTTTTATCTTACTGTTAGATACGAATTTAAATAATCAAATGCTACTTTTTACCCAAATACACTGAAATATATTTTAAAATACTAATTTCAATAAACAAATATTGAAATACGAAAATTTTTAACTTTAAATTTTGATTTAATAATTTAATCGCTTGAAATTCAGTAGTCCTATTTTACCTTATAATATTGCTAATTAAAATACTTAAAGTATTGCTTGTTACTATATTTACTTGTACTTTTTCGGCCAAATATCACTCGGCTAAATGCCCGGCCACGTAATGAACTTTATATTAACTAGGCTCTCATAGTTTTATGAATGTCAACTCCTCACGGCCTAATTTGGTTTTCTTTCCGGTAAGGGATGTAACGATAATATAAAACAACTATAAATTGCATACTACTCCAATAGAATATTATATACCCGCTATGCCAACCTTAGAGCATCATAGGATGACATCAATTGAGACTCGTCCAGGGTATGACGATAAATTACATCCCGCAGCAAGCCTCTAATCGGGAGGTTTTGAAAAGCGTGAAACCACCTCTCAATTGCTATTGTCCCCAGGTCCACTTTCACCCGGGGTTGTAACACCTGTTAGGGTCCCAGCTATGGGCAAATAGTTAACCCTCAAACTGGGGCCAAAACACTATGAAAGTATAAAAACTTCAAATTTAATTATATAATTAAATTAAAAGCATTAGTTCTGTTTCATCTGTCTGAATGATTGGATTTCTCTGTATCCTTGGAAACAGGAAAATATGAATTTATATGTGCGTTTAAAACTCAGTAAATTTAAAAATAAGTTATTCCAAGATTCGCTTGAAGATGAACCGGAACTAATGCTTTTAATTTAACTATATAATTAAATTTGATGTTTTTAGCTTCAGTTTTTGAAACATGGTTATTACTGTGTAGCAAAAAAAAAACATGTTTTAAATCAGTTAATTTATAATATTTATGCTCTGTAAATTTACACTGAGCACTGTTTGTAAAAAAAAATATATCAATAAGAACACCGGATTATATAGCTTACTGTTCTTTCTTCATATATATATATATATATATATATATATATAATATAACTGATCGATGTACCGAGATATTTGAAGTATGTAAAGGTTTATCTTGACTCCTATTTTTTTTCGAAAGGTTTATCTTGACTCATATATAAATATATCTATCTATCTATCTATCTATCTATCCATATATATATATATATATATATATATATATATATATATATATAGCAGGATGGCCCGGCGTTGCCCGTGCTTGATTCAAAAATCTTATGACTCATAGAGCAATCGCTATCACTTGACTTAAAATATTTTTGCCCTTCCTTGCCTTTTTAAAGGAGTGCCCTTTGCCGTGCTGATGTTGCTACATGCCTTACTTCTTGCCTATCTCACACTGAGAATTTTTTCGAAGCTCTATACTAAACATTAATTCTCTTACGGAAAAGGAACTAAACAAAATGAACAGAAAACGATCAGCTTTAAAAAAGGACACGTAACTGAAAAAAAAAACGAATGAAAAAAGAATGTTAACAACACTTTTTCACACCCAACCCAGTTCTGCGGAATCAGAATCAACGTTGAGTTTAAGCAAGCGAATGAGCCAATTGGAGTAAAGTGTCATGCAGATTTAAATTTTCCCACTTGTGACGAATGCAGCTATCGATTTTTTTTGCATGCTAGTTAACATTCGGGTCAGTCAACTGTTGACTCTCATGCTGGCCAATAGAATCTTCCTGCCTATTCGTGGCAGCCAGCTATAGGCTCTCACTCTGGCCAGTAGAAAATGGCTGCAAACTACATGAAAACTGCCGTAGAAGCATGAAAAAATCGATTGTTTCCACTATCGATGGGAGTTGGGAAATGCAACGTCGGTCTTGACCTTACCACTAACTTGGAGCATGCGCATGTAACTTTTGGTGCAAATCTGTCGAAAATTGCGGCCGTGCATTCGTTACACACACACACATCCTGCCTTTTATATATATATATATATATATATATATATATATATATATATGTGTGTGTGTGTGTGTGTGTGTGTGTGTGTGTGTGTGTGTGTGTGTGTGTGTGTGTGTGTGTGTTTGTAAGTATAGGAGATAAATAAATTGAATATTGAAAGCTGATCTAGGGGTAGTTTTGCTCCACATCGCTAGATGCGGAAAACAGCCCGTAAAATGTAAATAGTGTAAATAGTTACAATACCTCATCTCATAAATATAGACAGATCCTGAAGAAGACCGGAGCATACAACGACTGAAGCGTCGTGAATATGACAACGAAGATGTGAACAACAATCCGTACAATGTAAATAGTGTAAATAGTTGGTCGTAATTTGAACTCAGCCTCCCATTTCTGTATCTAAACACATAAGTCTTTGGTTGAATTGCATATAGTTCCCTTCTTTTTTTTCTCTTTTTTTTCGTTTCTCAACTTTATTCTTTAAGAAAAGAAAATTAAAATTAAAATTACACTCCATTCATATATATATATATATATATAAATATATATATATACTGCAGTGTTCAAAAATTTTGCGGCCACATAGTAAATTTTTTTTAAAGTGGCACCAAATGTTTTTTTGCTTTAAATAAGATGGTTAAAGAAAAGTGCGACATGAATTTTATTAGAAATCATACTTATTATAAAACCCAGGTTGTGTGTGTGTGTGTGTGTGTGTGTGTGTGTGTGTGTGTGTGTGTGTGTGTGTGTGTGTGTGTGTGTGTGTCTGTTCGTTTATATATTGGATCGGATTTCCTACATTTTTCAACCGATTTCAACTAAACTTCACAGGACTACGTAAAATTACCTTGCGGTGGTTCTGAAAGCGCCCAAAATTGGAAAAACACGATTGTTTTTGCACAAAATCAATTTGAATACACGATAAAACACGATTCTGTCGCCAGAATGAAAGGAGGACAACTCATATCGAGTTATACTTACAAAACCCAGGTTGTTTGTAAGTGTGTGTCTGTGTTCGTTTATATATGGGATCGGATTTCCTACATTTTTTAACCGATTTCAACAAAACTTCACTTTTGTTTTGGCAGGCAGTATTTCTTATTGTCTTACACACTTTTTTCTTTATTTTTACATTCAGAATGCTTTAAAAATTCCATTTACAAGACAATTCTTTATAATAAAATTCTATTCAATCGGTAGACTCATAACGATTGAAAACAATGTTTTTGTTTGAGTTTGGGTTTGACCAATTCCTAAAAAAAAAAAAAATAATAATTATGACATGCGTGTCTGTCAACCTTAAACAATAATCTTTGTCAATTTTATTTTTCAGTCTTTATGATGGTCGATACTTGATCTATCTACTTACTGTTACATCCCCGGTCAACGCCGGGCTCTACTGCTAGTTTTATTATCAAAAAAAAAAAGAATTTTATGATTAAATTTTGCTCTCATCAGAATATCCTCCATTAGCCTGGATTACTGCAGTATAAATTTTTGGCATTGGTTAGAAAAGTTTCTCAAAGTATGTTCATTCTTTCTTCAATGGCACTAAGATCTCTTTTTCATTTTTTTTTTTTTGTACCCTCCTGTGAAGATCATCCGATGCTAATTCTGATGGTCGCTTGAAACTTTTGAACTGTAGTGTATTTCCCCCATTAATTGCAATGGCCTCTTGTCACGTATCAGGCAGCTCTTCGATAACGTTTCAGCAAAAATCGCAGTGTGAAAAAGTATTCAACGAATTCTTGAAACTATTAACTGACATCCATTAAACATGGCCCGTGGAACTAGAACAGTCTATCCCAGTGATCGAAATAAAAGGGTTAAGTTCGACATTCCAACCACCTGAAGAAGGCCGGAGCGTACAACGGCCGAAACGTTGTAATAGATATGGCGACAAAGATGGCGTCAATAGTCCGAATAATCTAAATAATGTATCGAATGTTATTACAAAACACAGAAATTGTGAAGGTGACACATATATCATACCAGGTTGTTTGAGTGTATGCGAGAGGTAAACGGCGCTTCGGTCAGTGTTTGTACTTAGTGAAATCAGCTGTTGGACGCTGTGTTTTGGCTTTAGGAGAATACTGAATATTTTGTTATTTTATATTAATTTCTGTGTAAATATGCCAAAAATGTTCACCAAACTCGAGTTTTAGTGGAATATACAGAATGTTCTGAAGGCGCTTTTCTAATCATACTTTTTTATATTCCAGATTTCACCCCAATATGGTTTTAACAACTGAAGTACGTGTATTTTTTGCCTAACACGTATTTCGAGAAGGTGGTAGGTACACAATGCGGCTGGGTTTTGCTGATAAATTTTCAGATACACCTGTTCCACATCGCAATGAAGTTCGTAACCGTGTTGATAATCGGGAAACGGGATCGGTGAACGATGCCAAACGTTGCGGAAGGCCATTAAAGCTGTCGGAGGAGAAAGTGTTGGATATTTCTGACAGTTTGCAGCAGAGACCAAGAAAATCATTACGAAAATTAGTGCATCAGCCAAATATTCCTCCTTGACATATTCATGAGGGCATCCGACAAAAATTAAAACTTTGCCCATGCAAAGCACAAAAACTGAAAGCAAGTGATCATGAAAAGCGACTGTATTGATACTAACAGGCGTCACTTTCAAAACTGTTTATAATTTTTATTTATATTCTCTTCCTTTATTCTATAATGAAATATGTCTATTAATAAAAATGGAAGTGCATAGTGATTTCCCTAACACCTTGTAGTATAAAATGTCAAAAATTAATATCACAATCGGTGAACGATGCCAAACGTTGTGGAAGGCCATCAAAGCTGTCAGAGGAGAAACTGTTGGATATTTCTGACAGTTTTTGCAGCAGAGACCAAGAAAATCATTACAAAAGTTAGTGCATCAGCAAAATAAGACTCTGCCCATGCAAAGCACAAAAACTGAAAGCAACTGATCATGCAAAATGGCTGTATTGTTGCTAACGGGCGTCACTTTCAAAATTGTTTATAATTTTTATACATATTCTCTTTCTTTATTCTATATTAAAATATGTCTATTAATAAAAATGCAAATGCATAGTGACTTTCCGAACACCGATTTTTAGAGGAATATATTTTTGGTAGCCACCTGGAGGTACGGTAAGTGGTTTACAGTAATTGTTACAAGTGATATCCCACTTATTTACAACTCGGTGGTAAAGGGTTACATTTATATACGCCATATAAGTCGACCCTACTTTTGGAAATATTGTTTTAGACTTGAAAATTCGACTTGTACACCCTACATTCAGCATTACAATCGTTTCCCTAAAACTTATGTAGCAACCTAATATATATATATATATATATATATATATATATATATATATATATATATATATATATATTATTATTTACATTATTCGGTCTATTGTCTTAATCTTTGTTGCCATATTTATCACAACGTTTCGACATAGAAACAAAATATAGATAACAGTTTATGAAGTCAGGGACTGATTTGACACTGCACGAGATCTGATAAAAAATATTGAGACTGCTGCTAAGTTAACGGGGCTAAAGTTTGTAGAGTGAAACTGCTTGTGACATATTGACCATGGACTATGTCGCGCATAAGCACTGTTATAATGTTCTCCCTCAGTTCCGTTGTTTGTAGCAGAGCTTGGAAGGAAAGTGTGTAGAGTGTGGTCGTCTCAAACCACAACGGAGTTTGCATCGGTATCATGGCTTGTGGAGCACTTTTTGGCCAAGACAACAATCCTCGGATCAGACAAGAACCATATTCCTCAGATGCTTATGTTATACAGGAATAAAGTGTTGCCGCCGACACTTGTGTCTGAATATAGCTCACCAGTGAGCAAACACAGGCGATCCTGTTATTGAATTAAGTGGATCACGTGACCATAGAGGAAACGCATAAGTAGGAAGTATCGTAACGACTATCGATCGTTATTTCTAGTCTATCCTCTATTACTAACGGATCCCTATTTCTAGTCGATTCTCTCTTACTAACGGGTCACCATTTCTAGTCTATCCTCTATTAGTAACGTATCGCCATTTCTAGTCGATCCTCTATACTATTCGGATTGTATGTCTATTCTATCCTCTACTACTATACGGACCGCTATTCACTACTCTATTCACTATACTATTTCTCTATTCGGATCACTATACGGTGATTACCATTCGAGCTAGAATTATTGAGCAAGTACTATTAGTGAGAGATTATTCGAAGACTAGTATTGTTCAACGGCGAACTAAAACTGTATCTGCGATTACAAAGTCTCTACTACAACGAGCATTACAAAACGAGTTTTCGTTGTCGTCACAAAAGCTTCCATCAATGGAAACGACACTGAATAAAGTGAATGAGGACTACTTCGAAGGAGATTAAATAGCGAATTGATATGTGTTGTGGGTTTCTTTTTATAGCACCAACCCCGATACTTTTTGATCAGACCTCGTATTTGTAATATCAGTCCTCCTTCTAAAATGATTAAATCAGTGTTTTGGTTTTTTGCTTCTGATAAATATCGTGGGATATAGGCAAGTCTAATAAATGCTAATCTACAAACATTGTTAAAGAAATTTTATGTTTTTTTTTTGTTTTTTTTTAGGTTTAGTAGTTCCGTAAAACTCTAAATTCAAAACCAGCCTGGTGAAGGATAGGCTCCATCAGAATGTCTCTCCAAAATCTCACCACTATTTCTATGGCTGCATAGAATTGGATTGCCTCGATGCCTTAAAATCTTGTTCCTTTCAAGTGAGATTTTTTGAAGAGGCAAAAATTCGCAGGGTGTAAGATCCGGGAATATGGTGGTTGTCAAATTTGGGGAATGTTGTGATTAACCAAAAACTGCTGCACAAAGCCCGTTACTGACGGCAACTCTATGGTGTGCTGAGACGACCACACTCTACACACTTTCCTACAAACAAGGAAGTGAACGAGAACATGCGCGACACAGTTCATAGTCAGTATGTGTCATGCGGTTTCACTTCAGGTACTCTAGTTTTGTGACCATAGCAACTGTCCCGATATTCGTACTGTGTCTAATCGATCCGTGATTTCATAAAACGTTATATGTACTTTGTTTCTATGTGGTACTCTGACTAGCCTAAAGGGTTAAGGAAATCGTGACATAAGAGTCATAATACCTGTGCGTGGTATCTACGCCGTTGTGCGAGGCGGAATACTTGTGAGCGTCTGGATGCCTACACGCATCGCATATTAGGCCTTGACACCGGGAAACCTATATCTTATTCATGCCACATTTTTGGGGCTGATTAATTCCTTCACCTCCCTCTTCTCTTTCCGCTACACTGTACACAAGCACGTTCCACATTGTCACGACCCGACCCGACTCGTCCGACTGGCCCTTCAGAGGCGTCCTTAGTAAAAAGGAAATAGTTGTGAAGACGACTACTGACGGTCCAACACCGGCCTCAGCGCGCACGCACTCGATGACCTACAAACAAAAGTACTTTTAAAAAAAAAGTAATTATACCAATACGCAGAAGAAGAAGAAAAACAGCCAACACACTCACACATGAATATACATCTATTTTCAAGGACTTTAATTAAATATAGGCTTCCGATCATATCACGCTGAAATACCACTTCTCGGAGTTAAGAAACGACGAGCTTGGTCAGTACTTGATGGTTGACTGCTAGGCGGAGGAAAATGTCTAGATGACGACCAAAGGTAAGATGGCGCGACGATCTGAACCGATACCTCAGCACCGTATCGCACAGAATGGCCAGAGATAGAGTGGTCAACCAGGACAAAGTAAAAAAAAATCCCTGGATTAGGACTTTGTTATAACCACTGTTATTTGCAGTGGCTTGATGCCGCTTAGCAAATAACTCCTCGACACGTTTTCAGTAAAATTCCAAACGTTTTCGCATAAAAATGTTTTCGACAAACACTTGAATGCGGTTTTCGTTGGAGAATGTTTAAGTGTTTCTGTAGGAATATTATTATTATTATTATTATTATTAGATATAAATAAAAGTAAAATATATAATAATAATGAAATTTATTAATAAAATAAATTAAAACAATAAAATAAAGGCGTTATATGAAATAACATAAAAAAAATAATAAAATACTCCCAGCATGCAACGAAAACTTCCTGCCAGAAATACGGACATCCTATTAAAAGATGTTAAATTCAATCTCTTCACCTTGGTACGGGCAACACGTATCCGACTGCTCTCTGTGATATGGCTTGTAATACTACGGAGTAAATTCTCCCTTTTATCACATGTATCATAAAACAATTTTAACCTAAAAAAAATCCACACACCAGTCCACACAAGAAAAATATAAATAAATTGTATGGAATTAAAATACAATTTAGCCATGCTTTCCTGTTATTTCTGCATGTTTTATTTTCTATCAAGTATGTTTTATCTCCGTGAAAACAAGGTTAATTTCTGGTGCTATCAATGCCGCTTTTACATTTCCTTAAATATTATTTATTCGGGCGAGTTAGCTCGGACTTTTATCACGCCAACCATCACCGTCCTGCGTCAAGGTCATTGGGATGACATGTGTTATAACATAGCTGGTTAGTGTAAGTGATTGCTACCTCTATGGTTAGGTGTCCAGAGTAGTAGATCACTCACTAGTTCTTGTTTTGCTCGCCAGCGGTGTCCTACAAAGTGCATTCTGCGTTCGCCGGAGATTGTAGAATTATCAGTGATGGGTCGATAGAGCTGTGATTTAGTTGAATGCTGTCTCCAAGAAATGTTAAGTATAGCTCTCAGCATCCAAGTGTAGGTTCCATCAGTTGTGGACTCTAGGGTTTTAGTTAATGTCCAAGCAGTGGAATCCTGCATTAAAAGCGCCTCTACACTGTCCCCAAAATACCTCCGTTTGAGGTTGTCTGGTAGATCCGATTTCCAGGTTACATTCATTTTATTCAAAATACTGCGGATAAGTTATTTTTAATTGTGTTCTTGTAAAACAAGTTTTTTCGTCGGAATGTTGAGGTGTTCCTTTCCTTGTTTACGGCAGTCAATACACACACACGCATATATATATATATATATATATATATATATATATATATATATATATATATATATATATATATATATATGAACATAATAAAATAGGCAGCATATATTTTATATTACAAAGAGTTAATCATACCTTGAATCAATTAGTAATCATAATGCAATTATTGGCGAAATCCCTTCGCTAGTAGACATAATTATAAGCATTATACTACTAATAATCTACTGAATGATGAGATCCTTATGTATAAAATGGATATGGTGTATTTTTTAATTCAGCTAGTACTTTCGTGTGCTTCACGCATTCATCATCGGGCTTCATTTTTTTTTCCTTTAGAATCAAAACTGGAAGACGTAATAAATGTGTTTTTCCGACCGAAAGATGTTTTTAAGAATGAGCTATTTATTAACGGTTGTGTAGTGTTGGAGCGTGCAGGTCGCAACGCTAAAGTTCAAATATTTCAACAGAGAATCTTTATGAATTTTGTAATTTGGTAAATCCACGAACTTTTTTTATAAGTGTTTTTCAGTTAATAGCTGAATTAAAAAAATTAATATAAAATACACCATATCCATCATTCAGTGGATTATTAGTAGTATAATGCTTATAATTATGTCTTCTAGCGAAGGGATTTCGACAATAATTGCATTACTATTGCTAATTGATTCAAGGTATGATTAATTATTTGTAATCATACTTATAAAACCCAGGTTGTGTGTATGTGTGTGTGTGTGTGTCTGTTCGTTTATATATTGAATCGGATTTCCTACACTTTTCAACCGATTTCAACAAAACTTCACAGGACTACGTAAAATTACCTTGCGGTGGTTCTGACAGCACCAAAAATTGGAAAAACACAATTGTTTTTGCAGGAAATCAATTTGAAAACACGATTGATAGGCATTGCTGTCGCGAGAATGAAAGGGGGACAACTCATATCGAGTTATACTTATTATGAAACCCAGGTTGTTTGTTTGTGTATGTGTGTGTGTGTTCGTTTATATATGGGATCGGATTTCCTACATTTTTCAACCGATTTCAACAAAACTTCACTTTTTTATGGCAGGTAGTGTTTCTTATTGTCTTGCACATTTTTTTCTTTATTTTTACATTCAGAATGCTTTAAAAATTCCATTTCCAAGACAATTGTTTATAATAAAATTCTATTCAATCGATAGACTCATAACGATTGAAAACAATGTTTTTGTTTGAGTTTGGGTTTGACCAATTCCTAAAAAAAAAAAAAACTAATTAAGACATGCGTGTCCGTCAGCCTTAAACAATAATCTTTGTCAATTTTATTTTTCAGTCTTTATGATGGTCGATACTTGATCTATCTCTTACTGTTACATCCCCGGGCAACGCCGGGCTCTACTGCTAGTATAAAATATATGCTGCCTATTTTAATATGTTCATGAAAAACAATTGATTCGCAATAAAGAATTCCCGAGAAAAAAACTACTAAATTAAATGTTAATTGAACTATCTACTTCATGTCATGCGAACGAAATAAAGGATTCAGTTCGAAATTCCAGTCACCTGAAGAAGCCCGGAACGTACAACGATCGAAACGTCGTGAACATGACAATAACGATGAAATAATATTAATAACCATCTTGTTTATGATAAATTCGAAGAGTTTGCTGATGACACTAAAGAAGCTAATGGGTCGATACTCTGAGAGGCATGAGACGTCACCCGCATTCTTAAAAGCAGGGCACACTGTTGACTTTGGAATCATCTCTCCTTCAAGAAGCGATTAAACAGTTTGCCTCGCATTGGAGATAACTTTGATAGAGCTGATTTTCTGAGGATTTTATCGGGACCGTTGTAATAAATATGGCGACAAAGATGAGGACAATAGTCCGAATAATGTAAATAATGTACATAATACCTCATCTCAGAAATATAGACAGATACTGAAAGGCCGAAACGTTGTAATAAATATGGCGACAAAGATGAGCACAATAGTCCGAATAATGTAAATAGTGTACATAATACCTCATCTCAGAAATATAGACAGATACTGAAGGGCCGAAACGTTGTAATAAATATGGCGACAAAGATGAGGAAAATAGTCCGAATAATGTAAATAATGTACATAATACCTCATCTCAGAAATATAGACAGATACTGAAGGGCCGAAACGCTGTAAAAAATATGGCGACAAAGATGAGGACAATAGTCCGAATAATGTAAATAGTGTACATAATACCTCATCTCAGAAATATAGACAGTGAAAGGCCGAAACGTTGTTATAAATATGGCGAAAAAGATGAGGAAACTAGTCCGAATAATGTAAATAATGTACATAATACCTCATCTCAGAAATATAGACAGATACTGAAGGGCCGAAACGCTGTAAAAAATATGGCGACAAAGATGAGGACAATAGTCCGAATAATGTAAATAGTGTACATAATACCTCATCTCAGAAATATAGACAGTGAAAGGCCGAAACGTTGTTATAAATATGGCGAAAAAGATGAGGAAAATAGTCCGAATAATGTAAATAATGTACATAATACCTCATCTCAGAAATATAGACAGATACTGAAAGGCCGAAAGGCTGTAAAAAATACGGCGACAAAGATGAGTACAATAGTCCGAATAATGTAAATAGTGTACATAATACCTCATCTTAGAAATATAGACAGATACTGAAAGGCCGAAACGTTGTAATAAATATGGCGACAAAGATGAGGACAATAGTCCGAATAATGTAAATAGTATACATAATACCTCATCTCAGAAATACAGACAGATACTCAAAGGAATTTTTTTTCTTTTCTTTTTCATCCTTGTCTTAGACTAACTTGAATAACTACTTTTTGCGTTTTTTAGGAGACACTTGCAATTCCTGCAGAGAGTTCGGAAAGCTGAAATAATTCCAGCACATCGTTCTCTGTGGTAGAAATGGTAGGAGTGTTTACGCTGAGTTATGGCGGCAGCAATTCCTGGCGTGAACAAAGGCTGGCTATTTGGTCCCTGTTGGTGTATTCACATTGAGATAAATTTCCCCATGTCTGAGAGAAACAATTCAGAGAAGAGGGTATCAGTTCTGGCAGCTCTATTCTTGAAGAAATCTGTAAAAAAAAAAAAAAATAACCGTCATGTAAGATTTGGGATACCGATAGGTCTTCCTGTGAACTCATACATCATGGGATGATTTCGGTTTGGCATCACCTAGTATTTATCAGCGAATGGTCAGATATACCCAAGGGAGATAGCACTTCATCGGAGCATACTTCAGGGCATGATATGAGTAGGAGGTCAAGGAGGTTTACCTGATGCCCTGTCGTGCCAGGAAGACGAGTGGGTTTATGCACTATCTGGGTCAGATCATAAGCGATAGAGAAGCCATGCCATTGTCTGCCTTCTTCATCGGTTCTTACTGAGTGGACTGACCACTCCTTGTTGGCGGATATTGAAGTGACCACAAATATGAATGTCAGGGATGGTCAGAGTGCCTACCATTACTTTTCTCAGCTGTTTTGTCAAACTTTACGATTCAATCATCCTGTGGACGATAGGGAATAAAAATGAAAGTTTTACTGCAGATGCGGGCCACGCGAAAGCAACATGATCATGAAATACGGATCTTCGTTTTTCTGGTCTACGCCACATTGGAAGCCATCTTTGATATAGGAGCCATGACGATTTTGAAGGTACAGCCCAACCTCGGTTCTTGAACGTCTCACATGTCGAACAATGCGATTTTCGAACAGAATATTCGGGATGGAAATGCCTCGGTTATCAAACAAAATTTCGCTTCTCGAACATTGCCGAACTGAGCCGAACCGACCCGAGTTAACCCGAACAGAATCATGTCTTAGTCGACCGCCATGTTGTATACATCTGTGTCTTGTGCTGTGCTTTTCTTTTCCAATTTTATTGTATTGTTCCTTTTTTTCTCTCTCTTATTAGTCCCCAGTCATGGCTCCAAAGAAAGCTAGCAGTGATACTGGTAAAGGAAAAACAGAAAATTTAAGAGAAAAACAATTGTTGATGATATTGTCTCTATTTTGATGATATTGTCTCTTCCTACTCAGTTTCATATGGCACAAAATCAACGATGTATAATACTATTCGTATAAATGTCTTTTTTCCTTTTTTCCAAACAATAACATCTCTTTCCTCCCCCTTCCACTTACGCCATCAACTCTCCTACATACAGGTACCGTAAAATTGAAGTGTTCGTCTATATTTTATCTGTTTAGTATTGATTGGGCTTTCTTTTTTTTTTCTTAGATTTAATGATTTTCATTAGTTTTATGTATAAACTTGTGCACAAAGTACTGTTGGTAAAATGCAACGGTTATTAAATAAAACAACGTTGCCGAACCGAGCCGATCCGAATCGAACCGAACCGAGTTAACCCGAACGGAATCATTCCTTAATCGTCCGCCATGTTGTATACATTTGTGTGTTGTGCTGTGCTTTTCTCTTCCAATTTTATTGTACTGTGCCTTTTTTTTCTCTTATAAGTCCTCATTCATGGCTCCAAAGAAAGCTAGCAGTGATACAGGTAAAGGAAAAACAGAAAATTTAAGAGAAAAACAACTGTTGATGATATTGTCTCTATTTTGACGATATTGTCTCTTCCTACTCAGTGTTCCATATAGCAAAATCAACGATCTCTCCTATTCTCATAAATAAAGAGACGATCAGGTCTTTCTTTCCCTTTTCCGAATAATAACATCGCTTTCCTTTCTCTTCCACGTACGGTAACTAAAGTGTTCGCCTATATTTTATGTTAAGTATTGGGTCTAATTATTTTTCTTAGATTTAATGATTTTCATTAGTTTTATGTATTATATAATTTTCATTAATTTTGTGTACAACTTGTGTACAAAGTTCTGTTAACGTTTAAATAAGCAATCATCTTTTGCACCAGGAACAGATTAATCCATTTTACATTGATTCCTATAAGAAAAATAGTTTCGGTTTACGAACATTTCGGGTTACGAACAGGCTTCGGGAACGAATTAAATTCATGAACCGAGGTTCCACTGTATTCTTCTTTATGTGACGTGTCCCCCCAGGGCGTGGTCGATCACGACTCTCCACAACTTCCTGTAGCGATTGATTAACATTGTTGTTCTCTTATTTCCGCTGTACATTTATTCAAGCTCATTATTTCTGTTATGCGTTGCTTTCCTCTGTTCGTCTTGCCCTCTGTCCGCCCTGTGAGTATCAAATTTTCCAAATCTACTTTCCTCATCATGTGCTCCAGAAACCTCAAACGTCTTTTCTTGCTAAGTATTAGTTTCCTCTTTGTTTCCATTTTCTACAAAACTTAGTCGTTGTTTGGTCCACAATATCCTCAACATGTTTCTGTAGAATCATATTTCTGTTGCTTCTCTTCTTTATCTTTGAGGAGATCGTCCAGCACACACTGCCATACAGGAAGACAGATATCACCTGACATTTTAGCACTCTATTTGTTTTTTTGTTTTTTTTGAGGGGGGGTTCTATTCCTCTGGTGGCGGCCACCGACAGGCCGCCGGTGGGACTAGCGGTCCGCCAGTGATAACATTGCCGAGAGGAACACGCCGACGGTCCGACAGCGGGCCACGAGTGGCACGCGACCCAGTGGCACGCGACCCAGTGGCACGCGACCCAGTGGCACGCGACCCAGTGGCAGATTGTTGGCTTGCGTGTAGGAAGAGTCCCACAAGCGACTAGTGCGAGATAAGAAAATGTTAGCATAGGACTTACGGTAGATAGTTAGAAGAGGGTTTCGCTTGAGTTCTTAAAGACTGGAATGAGAAAAGAAAGATTCTTCGACAAGCAAAAAGGAAAATATAGATGGTGTTCAAATATTGAATTTGGCGGAAAACAGCGTCAATAAAATTATATAAACTGGAGGACGTAATATAGATGGTGTTCCGAAATATTGTCACCTATCACTAAAAAATATTTTTGCCCTTCCTTGCCTATTTTCTATTTCAAATGGCCTATCTCACACTGAATTTTTTTCTAAGCTCCCATTAAATCTGTTACGAAAAACTAAACAAAATGAACACAAAACGATCAGTTTAAAAAGGACAACTGCGAATCAAAAAAAATAAAATTAAATATAAACTTCTGAATCAGAATCAATGTTGAGTTTGCAAATCGAATGAGACAATTCGAGTAAAGTGCGATGTTTCGTATTACTATATATATATATATATATATAGCTATATATATAAACTATAAACTATGAAAAATATATATATATATATATATATATATAGTATATATAAATATATATATATATAGAGATATTTTTCTCATATAGAGGGTGAGAATATATATATATATATGATTGTATATTTAGTTAAAGTTTTATTTCAAGCTATTTTCTATAAGAGAGACGAGGAAGAAATATATATTTTAAGAATATAAAGAAGGAAGATTTCTTCACCTGCCTATTCTAAATTCAAAGGTTTTAGAGGTGTCTACAATATTTTATTTTTCTTATTAACAGATATCAGCAGAAGAAAACAAAATAATTTCAAAGACCACAAAAGTAACAAATTTGAAATTTGAAAAACTACATACCCTCCTAAAGAACGAAGACTAAAATTACTCAACTCAGCTGGTCGAGTTTTTACTGAAATTCCAATTCCAGCGATCAGTTGTTACGAACAGAACGAAAATGTGTCGCCTTCCATACGTCATTTGATGCACACGAAAAAAGAAACCTTTTTTTTTTGTTTTCTTTAATGGATAGGAGACGGAGAGCCGTGTTCACGAATTCCATTACATGCTAATACAATTGGGAAAGTTGTGAATCCTCTTCTTCTCCCTCCAGGACAGGCTGGTTTCTATAGCCTTGGATGGCAACTGGTCTAGGAGAAGGACAACTCTGAATTCAAAACCTGTGGAGGGTCGTTTGGGAACCTTGTGGCACGTAGTGCACCAGGTCTCTGTATTCGGCCCTTCAAAAAGGGTGGATGGTCCTGCACGAAACCTTCACCCCTATAAGCAAATCTCATGTGTTGTTGTCGGTTTCCTGGGAACTGATCTGTTTGAGATTAAAAATGAGAGAATAAAACCTCATACGTCGAATTCGATTTAAGCGAGTCAGTATATATATATATATATATATATATATATATATCAATCACAAAAAATAAATTCTTTCAACACTAATACCGCCCCCAACTCTGGTCCTACCACACATTTTTTCCTTAACATCTCACTCTCCTAAGAACCACCACCAGTCACAATTTTGAAATCTGAGGTTAGTCTCACATTAAGTTTCGCACGCGAGAAATCAATCAGGGAACGGATTTTTTTCTAATAATTCCACCTACAAATGGATTTTACCCACCTCAAAAAAACTAATGTTGGATAGTCTCCACCGTCCCTCTATATATTTCTCGCATCTTCTGATGAAGGACACAGGCGTGTTCGAAAATTCCGAACTTGGAATCTTAATCTCTATGCTTCAGTTTTGTCACCTGGTTAATATTAATAAATGTTTTTCGTGCTGATTTTATTGGTACCCTTTCGTTCGACTTCGTTTTATTGACCAACTTATCTACTCTACTCTCTCTCTATATATATATATATATAAACGATAACCGAAATGGATCTTTAAGGTTTTTCTCTTTATTTATTATATATATATATATATATAGAGAGACATTTTATGTTTATACATTCTTTTTATAGATGGTATTTATCAATCCACCCATGGGGACCGAATGTCTCTCTCCCACCCTCTCTCACAAGGCCTTTTTAATGTGGGTAGAGATAATTTAAGGAGCCCAAAAGCACGCCCAGCCAAAAATAAATAACCATCCAAACCCGCCGAGGCGGGCCAGTTCCGTCAACCTCCCCTGAACGAAACCCTACCCTTCGGCGGAGCTTCGTCCGGGTTCCCCGGTCTGCAAGCAGAGAGAGATCGACAGACACCCGACTATATATATATAAAGAAATATAGTTCGGCAGCTCACAATATCAGAGATAGAGCAGATACTACACTTTGATCCCGCCACCGCCGAGCGGGTATTCTTTTTATAGATGGTATTTATCAAATTATATTTTTTTGTTTTACCCACAGGAATTGAATGTGGCACAAGGCCTTTTTTAATGTGGGTATGTCTGAGGACCCGTAGGCCCAGCCAAAAATAAAACCCATCTAAACCCGTCCAAAAGGGCTAGTTCCGTCAACCGCCCCGAACGAAAACCCCACCCTTCGGCGGAGTATTCAATCACAAAAAAAATAAATTCTTTTCAACACTAATACTGTTCCTCTCTGAACAAGCAGAGAGTTCGACAGAAACCAATCAGAACAGCTCACAAAAAAAAAAACTAATGCGCAGTAAATTCTCTGTTTATAATAAAGAGTATTAAACAACATTTACTGGCCTGAATGTCTGAGAAATTATTCATAGAAAATATTCGTCTTCCTACAGGATTCGAACCTGTATTCTATACGGAGCCGTCATATAGCCTGACGTGCCTTTTAACCGATTCGGCCACAGAGGATCGTTCGGTTAGCAAGGTCGAATTCACTGCTTTTAAACTTCAATTTGACCTTGCTAAACGATACTCATTTATTAATATTAACCAGGTGACATAACTGAAGCACCGAGTTTGAGGTTCCAAGTTCGGAATTTTCGTACACGCCTGTGTTCTTTATCAGGGAAGCCAGAAATATATAGGAGGATATATATATATATATATATATATATATATATATATATATATATATATATATATATATATATATATATATATAGCCGAGTGGTTGGAACAGTCGATTTCTGACCATGAGACACGGGTTCGAATTTCACAATTTCATGTGTCAGAAAAGACACTTGATATTATCAGTCTGGAGTGGGTGATCCCAACGTTTGCAAACCATAACACGGGTTGACCCAACCCTTCTGATTGAAATTGGGTAGACGGCACCCATTCCTGCCGTCCTTAACTGGGATAGCACGAGGTCACCAGTGACTTCTTCAGATTGTTGATCATGCTAGATAAGACGCTCTCTCCCAGAAACTATAAGTAAGGTCTGCTCAACATAATATAAACAACAGATGTTGGCTCTGTGAATGTTGCATAAACACAAATATGCCTGAGCGAGCGTCTGCAATAGAGATTGGCTAACCGCCCTAGTATACGGGTATCCTCGAATACGAATGGCCACCTATATATATATATATATATATATATATATATATATATATATATATATATATATATATATATATATATGCAAAGGGTTAAGCTTATTCGCTTTTATTCCTTTGTTGGTACGTACAAGCTTCAAAAAATGCTAATAGTCGTCTTCTCTCTTGCTGATATCCTTCCTCCTTACTAAAGCATTCTTATTGTCTTTAACTCCGGGTTAACCTTTGCATATATACGGAAAAAAAACAAACAAAAATCCTAATATGCAATTATGCTGTTTTAATGTTAATATAAAATCAACGTCGGACGTTTCGGTCTAGTAGACCATCTTCAGGACATATTCATAAAACATAATTAACATTAGACTATATTTATATCTATATATACTGAGGCAGGTATAATATCTATCTCACGCACGATGAACACTAGACCTGGCTTCTTTAATATTTCCCCTTTTCTAGCAAGATTAATGCTCGACAAACGTACATATAAGTCTTACATTAAAATAAAATTCTTTTCATTTTTCATTCAAAATACTCTATTTTAGGAATACGTTTTCACAACATCACCCACGTGACGCCGACGTGATCATATTGAAACGGAACGCTGATCTTGAAAAAATTCAGTTGTCTGTTTGGATTAGTCTTACTCTTATGTCCATCGTCTTTTTCATGTTGAATTAAATATAGTCTAATGTTAATTATGTTTTATGAATATGTCCTGAAGATGGTCTACTAGACCGAAACGTCCGACGTTGACATTATATTAACATTAAAACAGCGTAGTTGCATATTAGGATTTTTGTTTGTTTTTTTCCGTATATTTTCCTTCATATATATATATATATATATATATATATATATATAGCACGAAGTCACAAGTCATCGTGACCGAGAGCTTGAGTGTGCTGGCCTTGTTCAAATTGTTGATCACGCTAGATAACACACTCTCTCCCAAAAACTGTAACTAAGATCTGCTCAGCATAGTTGCAGTAGAAAACACACGTTGGCTCTGTGGGTGTTGAACAAACACAAATGTGCCTGAGCCAGCGTCTGCAATAGTAGACGGGTATCTTCGAATACGAGTGGCCAGCTATTATATATATATATATATATATATATATATATATATATATATATATATATATATATATATATATATAATTATTATTTATAAAAAAATTATAACATAAGTATGTTATAAAATCACTACAAAAATAGCCATTTTGTTTCAACACACTCGGTGTCTTATCAAGTGATGATGTTGAAGATAATAATTATATCTGCTCTACTTTGTATTGAGCACTCTTTTAAGAAGAGTAATTGCTGGTTATTGGAATTCATTCCATATATACCAATTATATACTTGGGTATATATATATATTATAAAATGAAATGTCCGATAATTTTTTTATATATTTTCTGTGCATAAGTTATTTTTAAATAAATATAGTTTAAATAAATTATATATATATATATATATATATATATATATATATATATATATATATATTGGTGTGCGTTTGTGTGTCTGTGTGTCTGTGTGTGAGTGTGCGTGTATGCGTTTTCTTTTTGTTTTGTTTTTTCTTACATTTTTATGTGAACTGGGAAGGTCTGTGGTGGAATGACTGACGTGTCAGCCCAGAAGCGATGAAACGTAGTTTAATAGATGGCAACAGTGGTAAACTGTGGCCCATTAATATAATTCCGTGTCAAGAACTGGGATTATTTTCACTGCTCCGCGGCAAACTTGTTGTTACGAGTTAACTCCTTGTGGACTGTATAAATTTAAATAAACTTTCACTCTGATTGCTTTTGAGAGAGAGGGAGAGAGAGAAAAGCATACCTTCTCTTATGTGCATTACCACGTTGGGTGGTCTGAGAATGTAGACTTGTGTTACAGCTTTGATAGATCCAATAAGAATCTTGTGAATGAGGACGCATATCGTACAGTTATTTTTTTTTCTTCTAGGAAAATCACCCCATCTAAAGCGGAAGTGCCACTAGCACGCAAGGAGTTACAGAGAGTGAGAGTAAGTGTAAAAAGGAGTGTTTGAGAAAAGGATAAAGAGAAGGACAAGGATCAAAGGTCAAGGCAACACAAGATGTCGATTGACATTACATTTGAATATTTGAAGATTATAGCCATCATGGAAGCAAGTGATAGGAAAGGTGTCCCACTGACTGGAGGTGAGAGATAAGAAGCTTTTGGAGTAGAAGAGATGGCTACATTTAGTCGTTTCGACCGCGAAAGGATGGGACTGACATTCCAAACTAGTAGCACGCTTAAATTCATGCAGTTTGGAAACCAGTAAAAATAGATCGTCTTACCAGTTACCATGAAAATACATGTAGAAAAGACAGATGGAAGCCACGGCCCGTCTTTGAGATGGCGACTGTAGACGGGATGCCAGATCAAGACCTATCACATTGCATATCCGTCTCTGGATATTGCTGAGGACCTCGAGATGAACAGCAGGAGCACCAGACCATATACGGCAGCAGTACTCCATGCAAGGACGAATGGTTGATTTATAGATTTGAAGGATGGACTCGGGCGAGAAAAACCTTCTGGCGCGACACAGAGAACCAACTTTCCTTGCAGTAGATGCAGCTATAGATTCAGTCATTTAAAACATTCGTTAAAGTAATGAGCTTGGTCTTCTCTTATGATTTTTTTTTTAATTTGGTTACCCGGTGCCAGACCCTAACAAATATGTACTCGGACTAATGAAAAATCAATATCTGTCCTCCTTTAATTACGAGAGATTTGATATTAGAATCGCAAAATATTGTGCAAAAATAAAAAAAAAATCAATGTCTCAGTATTGCACATTTAATATTCAACGCTCTTTAATTACGACAGCTTCAATACTTCTGCCCTCCATCAGCATGGCTGATGCTAACCTCCAGAGGTGGGCGAGGGGCAACTCATTGGACCTTCTTGGTCTCATATCTATTACTGATGACATGAACAGCGATCGCATCCAATCAATATCTAAGTATTCTCGTTGTTTTTTTCTCGTCAGAATTCATCAATTTTTCTTTTTTTTTTTACATTAAGGTTCACCCTGTACAAGTTCCGAGGGTCACTCGAGGTAGAGGGTAACGTTAAGGGACAGTTTCTACGGATAGAATGAGAAGATAACGGTTAACCCTAGTCTTGAATAGGTTAAGATTATATGATCAGAGAAACATCGTTTTGGGAGTCGTTTCTACAGGGCGGCGGTTCGCGAGAAGAAGCAGTTTTAATGGAACTTACGTCTCACCGATGGAATACGGAGGGAGTATGCGTCGTTTGCTACGATATAAGTGGCATGACGTGTCCTTGCCGTGGAGGCTTGAATGTACTTCGTCCGAGAGCTTTCCGCGGAAGTAGCCAGAGATCAGCGAGAAAGAGACACAAGCTCTCGGAGACGCTTTTGGACTCACTCAAGGCTAGAGAGTAAGGTCTGTACAGCTCCCGCCCAATTATAACAACAGTACTCTATTTTGGGCCCTGATCTGGCTCGGGTAAAGTTAGAGGATAGCATGAGTAATTATTGAAGCGGTACAGGGAGCCGAACCATTTTTACTTGCATCTTTAGCGATTGACCGAAAGTACGAGTTCCATTTGAGGTCAGGTGTGAGTTTGAGGCCCAATATGCCCTCAAGGTATGGTACCTCCTCGAGGGGACATCCGTTCGGTGTTCGAACGGAGGTGATGGAATGAAACTAGTTTGGTTTTCGAGGCCCTGAATGTAACCAGCCAGTTTTTACCCCAAGTGGGAAATTAATGCTCGATTCGAAGAGAGGTTAGCTACCAATCTCTGATCGTCAAGATTTTTAGAGGGCGTATCTTCGGTATAGATATTTACAAATGATCTGGGTATATTCTTAGGCAGATCATTTATCTAAAACAAAAACAGGGTTTGTACAACTAGTGACCCCTGGCGGGCACCTGCGTTAACCGGCAGGGCCGTTAATAGCTGTTAATAACTACTTTCAGGGATCTACCTGTTAGGAAGGATTGTATAATTGTAAGTGTTATGGCGGGTCCAAGGAATGTTATTCATCCGAACACTTCCCGCCTGTGAGAGAGAGAGCTTGCAGGGTGGTAAGTAATTCGTCACCAACAAGGTTTCGGAGACGTTTTTGAACTCTATCAAGACTTGAAAGTGAGGACTGGGCAGATCACGCCCAAATATGACAACACTACTCTATTTTCGGTAGAAGGATAGCACAAGGAGTCAGGTAATTACTGGGGCATTACAGATAGCCGACCATTTTACCTGCATCCTTACAAATGGATCTTGTACATTTATAAAATCTACCATTCGTCTGTTCATTGAATATTACCGTCACATCTGTAATGGTGCACCGGTTATATATCTGGAGATTCTAGACAAAACCCCAAAATGTGTCTGTTATGTTATCAGTCCTGACCTGACATCTCGACTCCAGCCACCTTCCCATCAGCATGACACGTCTTCCCTCTGTCTTTTTATATATATATATATATATATATATATATATATAACAAAAAGACAGAGGGAAATATATATATATATATATATATATATATATATAAAAAAAAAAAGACAGAGGGAATATATATATATATATATATATATATATATATATATATATATTAATCCCTCCTTACTCGTAAATATTTTAATAAAATAGATTTAAAATTATACCTATCTCTTCTCTTCCTTCTCTTATTTCGACAATATATGTCGTCGTCGTCCTCCCTCTCTCTCTATCACCTTACATCAACTTAAACTACCACTCAAAAGTGTTTAAAAATAATACGTAAATTTAAAACCATTTTTATGTTTGGAAATGTGATCTGAGGAACCAAGTAAAAACCACCTTCCTGGGGAAATAAAATATAATCAATGAACCCTTAAGGTTATCTGTTTTCTAATTATATATATATATATATATATATATATATATATATATATATATATATATAAGCAAATTTATGGATATTGACCCGACAGTATGAAGAAAAAATAGATGGAAAAAACAAAAATCCGAATATGCAAATATGTTATTTTAATGTCGACGTCAGACGTTTCGGTCTAGTAGACCTTCTTCAGGACATAGTTATTAATATTAATCTTTTCTGGCAAGATTAATGTTAGACAGATGTACTTATAAATTTTAGATTAAAATAAAATTATTTTTCATTTAAAATAAACTCTCTTTTAGGAATACGTTTTCACAACATCGACCACGTGATCGTATTGCAAAACGGAACACTGATCTTAAAAATTTCAGTTTTTCTTTTTTGATTAGTTATTGATGTCTATCGTCTTTTCATGTTGACTTGAATATCGTCGAATGTTAATTATGTTTTAATAACTATGTGCTGAAGAAGGTCTACTAGACCGAAACGTCTGATGTCGACATTGAAATATTAAATAATAAATTTTTGTTTTTCCATATATTTTTCTTCATATATATATATATATATATATATATATATATATATATTGTTATATACCGTACGTATGAACACTAATGGTCATGTCCCAATCCCCATAAATACGTTGGACACTATTATAAATCGGGGTAATATGCTGTCTACGTAGGCCACCATTAGCAGTGGTTTACCTATTTCAGGCCGCTGGCGAGTATTGTATTTTGTTGATGTTATAAAGGTTACCATTTCATTTCCAACCTCTGTTTTAGTTATTCCTCATTCAGTAACCATTTTTAGGTTACAACATTTCTCTGTAAGTATTTTCATGGCACCTGTTCTAGCAAGATCCCCGTCTTTGATTCCTCGAGCATATGAATTCAAGCGTGTTACACAATTGTCGATTAAGTTCCAACGTTTTACTGCAGAAATAGGTATATGTAACCGCAATTTCTCGCACTACTCTCCTGTGGGACTCTCTTCCTGTTTCTTGCACCCCCTGCTATTTACAATTTTCAAAAAAGTAAATTCATCTTCAAGCGCCGTCTTCTGTCTTCTTGAAATATGTTCGTTTATTGTCTTTTCTATTCACTAAAGTGTTATGGGGTCCACCCATTTTTCATACAAGTGGACTCGACCAGTGTGTACTTGGACTGCTGTCGTTAAATACCCGAAGTCAGAGTGGTCATAGTAGAGAGAGTGATTGAGTTGGAGGTAGAGTAATAGTGTGAGGTAACCGCTTTGTAGGGGTCACAGTTGCGAGCACGTAGACTCTAAGGAAGTCCTACTTCGAGACTGAATTTACCAGACTCTCTATATATATACATTATTATTGCTACTAACCGCATTTCTGGATCTACTAACCGTATTACCAATTGTATTATTGTGTAAATACATTTATTTGCTATATTTCATTCCTGCGTTTGTCATTCATTTTGAGACCGGATTTCATCTCGGAATCCGCAACATAAAGTCTTCTCGTTCTGTTTCATTCCCAGTAACCCCTTGTGTCTTAGTGACTTTATTGCCTTGCTTGGGGTGAAATCATTGAAAAAAGAATGAAAATACAGAAAGGGTATCAAGATGAAAACAAGCGTTTCAGGATCTCAAATCAAATCCTCAACATAGTCTGCAGCGAGAAAAATTAGTTCAGTGTCAATCTGGACAATCTTTCTCTCTAGAATCTATTTTACACATACCTATACAATTCGTCGATGCTTTGAATATTGCTGCCACATCTCGTTTTGTGCTTCTGCTATATATCTATAGATTATTGATAAAATCTAAATAAAATTCTTTTTTTTTCTTTTTTTTTTTTAAGGTTTCACCCCAAGCAAGGCGGGAAGCCACTAGCACGCAAGGGGTTACAGAGAGTTGGAACGAGAACAAAGAGAAGTGATAGAGGAAAGGATGAAAAGAAGGATAGGGAATAGATCAAGGCATCTGGAGACGTCGATTGATATTACATTTGTATAGTTGGAGATCATAGCTATCAGGGAAACAGGAAAAGGGGAGGGAGTTCCACAGGCAAGAAGTGCGAGACATGAAGCTCTTGGAGTAGAAGAGACGGCTACATATAACAGTTTCTACAGTGAAAGGGTGAGAGCGAATTGCTAGTCTAGTAGAAGGCTTAAATTCATGAAGTCTGGGAACCAGCGAAAGCAGCTCATCGGAACAGTTACTGTGAAATTTGCCCTTTTAACCCATATAAACGGGTTCAGGGTCGGTTTGCCTCCCCGAAAGAGACTCCGCCCTTCGGCGTAGCCTCGTTCGGGTTCCTCTCCGCCCGAAGGCAGAGAGTTCAACCGGTCAGCCGGTCGTCCGACTTCAGACTGAACTCAGACCGACTCACGTCTGTGAGAGAGCGACTGCAGACGAAATGCTAGATCAGGGCCAATTACATTCCATATTCGTCTCTGGATTTGATCAAGGACCTTGAGATAGAAAGAAGGATCTCCAGACCATATATGGCATCAATACTCCATGCAAGGGCGAATGGTTGATTTGTAGATTTGAAGGATCGACTCCGGCGAGAAAAAAGCCAACTTTCCTTGCGGTGGACGAAGCTACTGATTCAATGTATTTGTTCCATCTCAGGTCAGCAGTCAATGTGAGACCGAGCAGTCGCAAAGAGGTGCTCTGCAATGTTATTGGTTCTGACCTGGCATATCGGTTTCAGTCACTTTCCCACCGCCATAAAGTCACTTACCTGTGCCGTTTCTATAAATACTTCCATGGTAATTGTTCTGATATGAGCGCATGGCCGAGTGGTTAGAATTTTCGCTTTTTGACCACGAGAATCTCACCATGGTCGATTTGTCAGGAAAGAGACTTCTAGATGTTATCGGTCTGGAGAATGCGACCCCAGCATCCGGCACCTTTGGAAAAAGCCTGAAAACCATACCACGGGTTAACCGTTGGGGTGGTTGTCCTAGCACGTAGTCACTAGTCATTGTGACCGAGCGTTTGAGTGTGCTAGCTTTGTTCAGATTGCTGATAACGCGCGCTCTCTCCCAGAAACCGTAACTAAGGTCAGCTCGGCATAGTTGCAGTATAAACCAAATGTGGGCTTTGTGGGTGTTGAACAAACGCATATATGCCTGAGCAGGCGTCTGCAACGGGGATTATTCTTCATAATCAAATTTTTTATTGAATTTTAGATATCATTTGATATTCTTGTCGCCAAATTATGCGACTGAGTGCTGAAAAGTTCTCGGCCCAATCGACTTCTTTTTTTTTTTTTTTTTTTCTTAAATACTTTCTTGCTCGGTCGGAGAACATTTCAGAATCTCCCTACGTCGTCAGTTTCTCGAATCAAGACGGCCAACGCCTTATACCCGGAGAGTTTGTTTTCATCTCAAATTAGGAATACTGCGCTGTGGTTATCGCAGAATCGAGCAAACAAGAAATTTGCTGCGGTATTTTTTTCTTCCCTTTCCCCACGCAAACGAAACGCGATACTAAAATTGTTTAAACCTGGGAGAACTCTTAGGCGTAGTTTAAAAGCGAGCTACCCTGGTTGACCACTTGCGGCCTAGTGCCAAACCTCACTGGGTAAATATATATGGGCGTCAACTTCTTGGAGATTGCGATATACAAGCCGAGATGCCGAGCCAGGACCGACAATATTGTAGATTCTTTGGATTGATGAAGAATCTCTAAATAGATAGCAGAAGCACCATACCATAAGTAAGGGGTAATAAAGCCAGAGAGTATCCACTGAAATTAAATATTTTTTTTATATATTTTTCTATATTTATATTAAACGAGAAATAGAGCCCGGCGTCGCTCGGGGATGTAACAGTAAGAGATAGATCAAGTATCGACCATCATAAAGACTGAAAAATAAAACTGACAAAGATTATTGTTTAAGGTTGACGGACACGCATGTCTTAATTAGTTTTATTTTTATTTTTTTTTAAGAATTGTTCAAACCCAAAGTCAAACAAAAACATTGTTTTCAATCGTTATGAGTCTACCGATTGAATAGAATTTTATTATAAACAATTGTCTTGTAAATGGAATTTTTAAAGCATTCTGAATGTAAAATTAAAGAAAAAAGTGTGCAAGACAATAAGAAACACTACCTGCCAAAAAAAGTGAAGTTTTGTTGAAATCGTTTGAAAAATGTAAGAAATCCGATCTTATATATAAACGAACACACACACACACACAAACAAACAACCAACCAACCTGGGTTTTATAACTCGATATGAGTTGTCCCCCTTTCATTAATGCCTCTTAATCGTGTTTTCAAATTGATTTCATGCAAAAACAATTGTGTTTTTCCCATTTTTGGCGCTGTCAGAACCACCGCAAGGTAATTTTACATAGTCCTGTGAAGTTTTGTTGAAATCGGTTGAAAAATGTAGGAAATCCGATCCAATATATAAACGTACAGACACACACACACACACACACAAACAATCTGCGTTTTATAATAAGTAAGATGTAAGTGAATATTTACCACCGTTATTCGGCTTCTTTTTTTCTATCTGTTTTTTTTTTTTCTTTTCCACTGGACCAGAATATGTGACTTACCAGCACTACCTGACTAAGGGTTTGAACTCACAACTGCCAGGGAACCAACTATATTTTAACCAATGTTTTATAAATCCACTTGTCAATCTCGTAATGAAATTTGGGAGATTTAAGCAGAATGACTGCCTTCAAGTTGATATGAACTGCTTTTTTGTTGTTTTGTTTTTATTAGAACGATATTAAAATGCAGAAAGATAATGCTTCTCTACAATCTACCATCTTTAAACTCGAGCCCTGGATAGAAATAATTGGAAATATTTTTTGCCAGAGATGTATCGGACATTTTGAAATCGTATTGACCGTGTAAGAGACGAAAGACAACGGTGAAAAGCGTCAACAAATATTCCTGCTACTATGTTCAGAGATATGATTTTGTATGCAGGTCACTAACGGGACTACAGTGTCACATACGACACAAACATAAAAAATAAATCAGGTTGTTGGATCCTCATATGTCGAAATCAACCTGTAAGTCCATCATATATATATATATATATATATATATATATATATGTGTGTGTGTGTGTGTGTGTGTGTGTGTGTGTGTGTGTTGAGTAAATTACGAATATTATGTCTGCTTATTTTGATTATAATCCTTTCATATTCACGAATATTTTTCCGTATATTACAATTAAATAAGGCATCAATTTCCCAAGTACTTTTTTTGCGTTATTTAATTGTAATATACTGAAAAATATTCGTGAATATAAAAGGATTGTAATCAAAATAAGCAGAAATAATCTGTGTATGTATGTGCGTGTGTGTGTGTGTGTTATATACCGTAACTATGAACACTAATGGGTATGTCCCAATCCTTATAAGTACGTTGGACACTATTGTAAGCGGGGGGGATGGTAATATACTGTCTAAGTAGTGCAGCACTAGCAGTGGTTTACCTATTTCACGATGCTGGCGAGTATTGTATTTTGTTGATGTTATAAAGATTATCATTTTATTTCCAATCTCCGTTTTGGTTATTCCTCATACAGTAAACTTTTCTAGGCTTCAGCAATATATATATATGTATGTGTGTGTGTGTGTGTGTGTGTGTTGATATACAGTACAACCATTTTTCTCAAGACAAGCAGCTGTAATAATTTGTTACTTTTTTAAAATATTTTTATATTTTTATACTCGTATATATATTTTAAAACTAACTTGACAGTCATACTGTCGAAACATTGTTAAACTGTGTATGTCGTTTACATTTTATTTTCTTAAATGGCGCTCTCTTCTAAGTGTTGTAAAATATTGACAGAGTTACGTCACTCATTTTGTTTAATAATAATAATAATAATAATAATAGCTGGATACTCTTATTCGAGAATACCCGTATGCTAGGCCGCCATCCAATCTCTATTGCAGACGTTTGCTCAGGCGCATTTTGTTTTTATTAAACACACACAGATACCACCTGTGGTTTATACTGCAACTATGCTGAGCAGACCTTAGTTACAGTTTCTGGGAAAGAGCGTATTATCTAACATGATCAACAATTTGAACAAGGCCAGCGGCCACGATGACTTGTGGCAGCTATCGACGACCCCAACTGTTCCGACTACCCAATTTCACTCACAAAGTTTAGGTCAACCCGTGATATGGTTTTCAGTCACTTTCCAAAGGTGCCACACGCTGGGATCGAACCCCTCCAGTCCGATAACATCAGGAAGTCTTCTTCCATCATATCCATATTGATATTTGAACCTGGGTGTCATGGTCAGAAGGCGAAAGTTGGTAGTATACATTGTGTTAGGAAGAGTTCTATCTGTAGTTATAGGTAAGGGCCCATGACAATTATTAGTATTGCTTCTTTCGCATGGTTGTTCGTTTTCAACAGGTGATTTATCATTATGGGAGTTCTTCATTAAGTCACAGGTCCTCAAAGATAGTATATTTCGCAGGCCATTTGCAGAACCAAGCAACGCGGACTTCTGAAGCGACTGGATGCGAGGTTTTATTCCAATTTTCTTAATGTAGGTCTTTAGATTTAATGGTATAGACCTCGATGCCCACTGATAACTGCGACAATAGTGGCCCGAACGTCCCACATTCTAGCAAACTCAATCCGAAAGTCGGTGTATTTATTAAGCTTATCAATTTTTTTTTACCTTAATATTATGTTCACCAGGAATAGACACGTCGGTCAGGAGGCATTTTCTTGTTAATTTTTCAATGACTGTGATGTGTAGGCAGGCAACTTCAAGGACACAATCTCTTGGGCTAAAGATAAAATCCTTTACGATCTTGGTTTGGTCTTTTTCGATCTGGCTTGTGGCAGTAGCATTTCTCGTCATATTGGCGCTAATGCAAATTAGATTTCACACTATCACGGCGGCGCCTGTATTCTTTCTATGCAAGCATTCCACATGAGCTAATGGTGTAAGTGACATTATTTTTTTAAGCGTTTCACCCCAAGCAAGGCGGGAAGCCACTAGAACGCAAAGGGGTTACAGAAAATTTGGAGCAAGATCAGATAGGAGTGATAGAAGAAAGGATGAGGGTAGTGGATAGATCAAGGCAAATGGAGATGTCGATTGACATTACATTTAAATAGTTGGAGATTATAGCTCTCAGGGAAACTGGAATAGGGAAGGGAGTTCCACAGGCGAGAGGTGCGAGACATGAAGCTATTAGAGTAGAAGAGACGGCTACATTTAGGAGTTTCGACAGTGAAATGGTGAGAGCGGGATGCCAGCCTCGTCGGGCGCTTGAACTCATGAAGTCTGGGAACCAGCGAATGCAGCTCCTCGGAGCAATTGCCATGAAAGTATTTGTAAAACAGACAGAGAGAGGCGACGGTGCGTCTGTGAGAAAGCGACTGTAGACGGGATGCCAGATCAGGGCCAATATCCGCCTCTGGAGCCTATCAAGAACCCCGAGACAAACAGAAGGGGCTCCAGACCATATATGGCAGCAATACTCCATGCAAGAGCGAATGGTTGATTTGTAGATCTGGAGGATCGATTCCGGGGAGAAAAATTTCCTGGCGCGGCACAAGGAGCCAATTTTCCTTGCGGTGGACGAAGCAATTGACTTAATGTATTTGTTTACCCCATCCAGGAAAATTAATTCAGCTTTTTTTATAATTTAGATTCGTGGGTAGTGTAACGCATATCGGCGTGGAAAATGAAACCGGCGTGCCAATTTCATCTTTGGGTGGATTCTGGGACATTCATTTCGCTCTAATATCCTTGGAAAAGGCAGAATATCCTTCCAACCACGGATTAAATAGGACGACAGAGTGTACAATTTTGCCTTAATAGAGGAACAAAAGACAACTCAAGTGGAATGCGTTTCGTCAGGCTTTCTTGCCCTAGGTACCAGCGATTGCTGCCACAGATTCAGTACATCTCGTGCCCCATCGACCCTCTGGGACTACGTGAGTCATGATCGATATTCCGTGACGGCGTCCCTAGTTCCATTTTTGATTATTGTATAGCGTCAGATAAGAGAAATAGGTCATCAGTCGTTGCAGAATATAATTATTTATTCGAAAATTATAACATAAATCTTACTTATTATAAAACGCAGATTGTGTGTGTGTGTGTGTGTGTGTATGTGACTGTATGTTTATATATTGGATCGGATTTCCTACATTTTTCAACCGATTTTAACAAAACTTCAGAGGACTACGTAAAATTACCTTGCGGTGGTTCTGACAGCGCCAAAAATTGGAAAAACACAATTGTTTTTGCACGAAATCAATTTGAAAATAGGATTAAGAGGCATTAATGAAAGGTGGACAACTCATATCGAGTTATACTTCTTATAAAACCCAGGTTGTGTGTGTGTGTGTGTGTGTGTGTGTGTGTGTGTGTGTGTGTGGGTTCGTTTATATATGGGATCGGATTTCCTACATTTTTCAACCGATTTCAACAAAGCTTCACTTTGGGGGGGTAGTATTTCTTATTGTCTTGCACACTTTTTTCTTTATTTTTACATTCAGAATGCTTTAAAAATTCCATTTACAAGACAATAGTTTATAATAAAAATTCTATTCAATCGGTAGACTCATAACGATTGAAAACAATGTGTTTTTGAGTGTGACCAATTCGTAAAAAAAAAACAAAAAGCAAACAAGACAAAACAAAAAAAACTAATTAAGACATGCGCGTCCGTCAACCTTAAACAATAATCTTTGTCAATTTTATTTTTCAGTCTTTATGATGGTCGATACTTGATCTATCTCTTACTGTTACATCCCCGGGCAACGCCGGGCTCTACTGCTAGTATATTATAAAATGACTGCAAAAATAGCCAATTTGTTTCAACACTGGTGCCTTATCAAGTGATGATGTTGAATGTAGAATAAAGGGTTTTACAAGGTTGAATCAATCAAACGTCCCTCTCTAGGGCAAACGCTGTTACATATGCTACAATAACCAATCAAAATACAAGTATATGAGAATTCCCAAAACTTGACAACGAACCTTGGTTATAATAATTAATTAATGCTTTAATGTTAGAGTTAGACTAATATATATATATATATATATATATATATAATATATATATATATATATATATAAATATATGAAGAAATATAGTCTTAAGATGTGCTATATTTATGGGATAAAGTGCTTAATATCAGAGATAGAGCGTGTGTGAATATAAACACCGACTAATATAAATAAAAATAAATAAATATATAAGATAAATAAAAATAAAAAAAAACAAAAATTAAAAGTAAATAAAAACAAGCAAAATAATTTAACCCAAATAAATAAATAAACAAATAAACGACTTCCGGTAAAATAACCGCCTAAATAGACTATCCACAATGCACCACTCTCCCGTATATATAAATAGCCGAGAAAAATAACAGCACTCGCGGCCTGACGATTGCATCTAGCATGAAACAGACTGTCGCCTATAAGTGTTGACTTCTATGTTTTATATATATATATATATATATATATATATATATATATATATATATATATTTATTTTATTTATTGCTACCGCCCACGAGAGACACTATGCTAGAAAATCCAGATCGTAAGCCACGGCGCCAGCGCTTAATTGTCCGACAACCGGAAGGGCGCTCCTTTATTCATTGTGCCTGATACAAATATAATATAAAGTTTTTATTATTTTTTGCATGCTTAATTCTGTTTTCTCTCGATTAAGAAAATCACAGAGACTATATTTTGGAAAATCACTTACTTCATTAGGAAATTTCGGCGCCAGTAAATCTGGGTTAAAATTTCCGCCTCTAAACAGACAAGTACCGAATAACATTTCGCTTGTGCAGGTATAATTTTCTGTCGCTTATGTGATCAAATTTCATTTGTTAAATCGTACGACGGCAAACGTACACTGCGTATTTATAGCCATACTAAAAGTGAACGTGTGAACATTTGCAATCCTGTGTAACTACTTTCATCTGTACACAGATATCAGGACACTAATCGTGTATAAGCCGAGAAAATGTGATAAAAGTATCGATCGTAAAACGCGGTTGTAAGCATAAATTCGATGTCAATATTTCTCACCAATTTTAACCTTTATTTAATAACATACAGAAACATCTAGAATGATCACCTTACAGGGAAACACATTTTAGAAGCATTTTACGGAATATTTTTAGTACACAAATTCACAATATTTATTTTTATCTACATATAAAGCTTTAAAATTTTCGAAAAAGTGGACCGTCGGACGTGAGACATTCTCCTATTCGATTTGTATTTCTATCTATAAAAGACAGGATGTGTGTGGGTGTGTGTGTGTGTGTGTGTGTGTGTGTGTGTAACGAATGCAGGGCCGCAATTTTCGACGGATTTGCACCAAAATTTACATGCACATGCTCCAAGTTAGTGGCAAGTCCAAGATCGACTTTGCATTGCCCAACTCCCGTTGATAGTGGAAATAATCGATTTTTTCATGCTTCTAGGGCAGTTTTCATGTAGTTGGCGACCATTTTCTGCTGGCCAGAGTGAGAACCAAGAATAGGCAGAAAGATTCTATTGGCTAGCGTGAGAGCCAACAGCTGACTGACACGAATGTTAACTAGCATGCCAGCATGCAAAAAAAAAAAAACTCGATAGCTGCATTCGTCACAAGTGGGAAAATTTAAATCTGCATGGCACTTTACTCCAATTGGCTCATTCGCTTGCTTAAACTCAACGTTGATTCTGATTCCGCAGAACTGGGTTGGGTGTGAAAAAGTATTTGTTGTTAATATTCTTTTTTCATTCGGTTTTTCCAGTTTTTAAAGCTGGTCGTTTTGTGTTCATTTTGTTTAGTTCTTTTTTCGTAACAGATTTAATGTTTAGTATAGAGCTTCGAAAAAATTCGCAGTGTGAGATAAGCAAGAAGTAAGGCATGTAGCAACATCAGCACGGCAAAGGGCACTCCTTTAAAGGCAAGGGAGGGCAAAAATATTTTAAGTCAAGTGATAGCGATTGCAGCATGAGTCGTACGATTTTTGAATCAAGCACGGGCAACGCCTGGACATGCTGCTAGTCCTAAATAAAACCCTCTTACATTCGGAAGATCGTGATAGTGTGTGTGTGTGTGTGTGTGTGTGTGTTTGTTTGTTTGTTTGTTTTATTTTAATCATTTCCCCCAAAGGAAGCGATAAAACCATTAAAACACAAAATTCTGCGTGTGAAAGTGAAAAGCAAAACTATTTACATTATTCGGATTATTCTCCTCATCTTTGTCGCCATATTTATTACAACGTTTCGGCCGTTGTACGCTCCGGCCTTCATCAACCGAAACATTGTAATAAATATAGCGAGAAAGATGAGGACAATAGTCCGAATAATATAAATAGTGTACATAATACCTCATCTCGGAAATATAGACAGATACTGAAGGGCCGAAACGTTGTAATAAATATGGCGACAAAGATGAAGACAATAGTCCGAATAATGTAAATAGTGTACATAATACCTCATCTCAGAAATATAGACAGGTACTGACAGGCCGAAACGTTGTAATAAATATGGCGACAAAGATGAGGACAATAGTCCGAATAATGTAAATAATGTACATAATACCTCATCTCAGAAATATAGACAGATACTGAAGGGCTGAAACGTTGTAATAAATATGGCGACAAAGATGAAGACAATAGTCCGAATAATGTAAATAGTGTACATAATACCTCATCTCAGAAATATAGACAGATACTGAAAAGAAAAACATTATTAAGCAGCGCGAACAATAAAAGAAAAGAAATTAAAATGATAGTAGATAACGATTGACATTGTAAACATTTGAAGCTGACTAGAACCGGAAGAGAGTTCCACGAGGAACCGGAAGAGAGTTCCACGTGCTATTTAACCCGTAGTTGGAAGGATATTGTGCCTTTTCCGATGATACTAGTATGAAATGAATGTCCCAGACTCCGTCCAAATTTGAAATTGGCACGCCGGTTTCATTTTCCGTGCTGATAAGCGTTACACTAGTCGCGAATCCAAATTATGTAAAGAGCGGAATTAATTTTCCCGGACTTAACATCTCTTGGTGACAACATCCAACTAAATCACAGCTCTATGAACCCATCCCTGATATTTCTACAATCTTACGCGAGCACAGAATGAGCTCTTACACGTTTACAAATCTATCATTAATCCGAGCATTGCATATTTCAGCCACATCTGGTCGGGTTCTCCAGCTATATCTATAAAGATTCTCTGCAAAAGTTGCAACGTTATCAGTTCTGACGTGACATCTCGAATTCACTTTCCTTCCACCGTAACGTGGCTTCCCTGTGCCTTTTCTAAAAAATATCTCAATGTCAATTTTTCTAATGAGCTCTCCTTGGTACAACGGCTTCATGAATTTAAGGGTCGTATTGATTGGCAGTTTTGTTTTATATTGTTTTACTGATGAAATAACTAGATGTAAGTGTAAGTCATATTTTAAGAGATATACTATATTTATGTGTGAAAGTGCTCAATACCAGGGATAGAGCGTATATAAGTAAATATAAAAGTGGCCAATGAGGTTAAAACCCAGCGACAACATTCTGTTTCATGCTTAAATCCAATCTAATATATACAAGTTTCGTTAAAAAACGGCTGACGAGGTACTGCGATTAAGCTTTGTATTTAATTTTTCTTATGTTTGTGGAAGAGTTTACTTATTTGAACACAAAGTGTGTAAAAACTGTCTAAAAGTTCAGCATATCCGAGCGCTTTTGGTTATTCTTTTTGCCATTATCAAGGACGATTTTTTTTTTACTGAATGTGTGTGTGTGTCTAAAATTATAGAAATGTTTTATTTTCCAAATACGATCAGCATATTGTGGCCGTGTTCATATTTAATGCTATTGAATGTTGGCTTTTCCTTTTTTTATTATTAGTGCTTTTATTATTTTTAATCTTTTGTTACATGTGGATGAGGTTATTATACTTGTATTTTCTACTTGTATGTTGCGAATAGAGTTTGGTAGGATTCTGTGTGTGTTTAAATGAGTTCTAATTGAAGTAAGGTCGAGTAATGTGAGTCGTCTAGATAGGGATGTAGTGGTATGACCAATATAATTATTTATGAGTTTGATTTGATCAGGAACACAGTTCTTTAAGGGTCATTGAGAACTCGTAAATAATATTGGTTCTATGTTATTTTGATTTCGCCGGTGTATTGTTATTGTTGATGATAAAGTTAGGTGTTTGAAATTTTTTGTCTTAAATAATTTATTTTTTTTAGAGAGAGAGAGAGAGAGAGAGAGATTATAAACCTGAATGAATTACCTGCACAAATGAAAAATAAATTCTTCTGATCCCTTCCTTCGCTTGAGTAGACTCTCATTTCTCTCTTTCTTTCATTTTTTTTTTTGTAGTTGTTTAACAGCATATGGGTTATTTAATGCCTAAATCTAAACATTTTCTACGCTATTTTTATTTGGTAACAAAGAAAAGAATACTGAGCTGTTACGTGAGATCGATCCTTCTTTACGGCAGCGAATGTTGGACGATTTTCTCAAAGATGAAGAAACTCGAGGCGACAGAGATGTGGTCCTACAGAAGGATGATAAGGATATCATGGACCGAGCGTGTGAGCAACGATGAGGTCTTACAGAGAATGCAAACAAGGTGCAGGCTTATCCTTAATATCAGGAAGAGGCAGCTGAAGTTTTTTAGGACACTTAATGAGGAAGGAAGACCTGGAGAATCTGATACTCACGGGTCGAATAGAGGGAAAGAGAGACAAGGGAAAACAAAGCATGACATACCTAACGGCTTTAAGCAAGTGGATGATAGAACGTAGTCTGGGGGAGGTGGCAGAGGGAAGGAATTTGTTGAGAGCTGCAAGGGATAGGAGGAGGTGGAGAGCCATGATCGCCTACGTCCTGAAAGGACATGGCACATAAAATAGAAAGAACTAGACGAGTGACTTTCGTTGGTTCCCAGACTGCATGAATTTAAACGAGGTACTAGGTTAGCGTCTCAGACCCAACCTTTCACTGTCGAAGCGGTTAAATGTAGCCGTCTCTTCTACTCTGCTATCTTCGTGTTTCGCACTTCCCGACTGTGGAAGCAAGAGGAAGGAACTTGTTGAGTGCTGCAAGAGATAGAGCGAGGTACAGAGTCATGATCGCCTAGGTCGTGAAAGGACACGGCACATAGAAAGAAAAGTGATAAAAGACTTACTAATTAACCCATAGCTGGGATAAGAAGAGGTGGATTCATGCCTTCGCTAATTGCGTGTAAGCGAATATAACGAACCCGACTGGAATTGGAACTCTGCCCACCGATTAACAATTCCGAGCCATTAACCATTACACCCTCCGCACATCCAAGCACCTGGTATTTCTAAGCGGTTACCCATCTAGTTACTGAACAGGCTTGACCAGATACTAACCAAAGTTGCTTAATTTCGGGGACCATACACGAACCTGCGTGGCTGTAATCATTTTTTGTTGTTGTTGTTGTTGTTTTCGTCTTTTCCTTTTTTTTTTTTTTGTTTATAGTTATAAACTTTTTTCCTCATTCTCTTTAGTCAAATTGATACTTACCTGGCACAGGGCTCGTCCCTGGGCTGGTTGGTGGTATCACGGCGAGGACTAGTTTGGACCGGCTCCAGCCTGGACCAGCTAGGACAAGCCAAGACCAGCTATGACTAGCTTAGACCAGCTCTGACAAGCTTGGACAAGCTATGACCAGCTAAGACCAACTTGGACCAGCGGCCCGAATGAAAAAATTCCGGTCCCCACATTAAAAACTGACCTTGTGTCACAACCTGACTCAGTGGGGGGGGGGTCAAGTAAATGTCTTCTTTTTAGTCAAATTTCTAACTAGGCAATCAGTTCGACTCGTCTAACTTATACATATTGCCGACATACCAATAAAACCACTATGACTTCTTTTTTTTTTGTTTTTTGTTTTCTTTCTTCACAGCGCACGACAAACAGTAACGGACATTTCCTGAGTCGACCGGCCGATTTCAACTCCGGTCTGACGTCATTCAATTCCGTTCTATGCCTCGTCAATGAGGTTTATTTAACACTTTCAACACGATTT
>CAHIKZ030004897.1:320000-362500 GCA_903632075.3 Acanthosepion pharaonis | reverse complement strand
TTGTCCTCATATGTTACATTATTGTTTTAATTTTCACTCCGAGATAATTGTACTTTGATAGTTTTTCGGGTTTTTTTTAAGATCTTCAAAGATACATTACAATCTGCAGTGACTGCTATATGTCAATAAAAAAAAAATCACATTCTGTTTTTTGCGGCCTTTGATCACGATGTCTGAGCGATTCGCTTTCATTGTTCTGTCTATGCCTTTTGTCTGTGTGCATTGCAAAATGCCATAAAATTATTATATGTCCTATCTCTGTAACCGAGTCTGTGATTATGTTCATACTAGTTCCTTGCAGTTTCTTTCTGGTAAAAGTTGCATATTTACCAGTTCAGATATTGGTCCACTATATCACGCCGAGTTTTATATTCAATGGGTGCTAACACCGTGCAACCTGATACGAGAATATTTATCACGTTATCTGCATTTCGGTCTAACAATTTTTCAGTATGAGTGTTTGGTAATTTCTAATTCGCAAGTATTGGCCCTGTGCAGCAAGAATAAAGCCTTCGGTTTCAGCTTTTAACCCTGCACTACGTAACCACTGATGGGTAGGGGGCTTGTCTACATCAGCTTGTTTGGTACGAGACGTGTATTGAAGAGGCTTGCCTTCGTTTTTGCATTTGGTACATAGTATTTGCTTTTTGCTTTCCCTTTTTAGGTTCTTTGCCGCTGTAGTATGTGTATAACGGTTTATTTACGCTTCTTGAAGTTTCCTTCTGATTTTGTTGGCTTCCTTGATTACTGAATGCTAGGCCACAAAAATCTCCTGAGCCGACCAAGCATAGAAATAAATACAATATGGGAACCAGTAATAAGAAGTGCCAGAGAAAAGCAATAATAACAACAAAATTGCAATATGAGCTCCGGTAAAAACATGCAATGATAACAACAAAATTGTAAAAAAAAAATGTTTGCTGAAGACATTAGGTTTATAATACCCAGAAATTCATACCCAGATGTCCTCAAGGATAAAGGCGTTGGTTAGATCCAGTGACAGGACCCAAAGAGTGTGAGTTCAATACCCGGTTAAGGCAGTGGAGAACTTTCAGAGGGATTATTAACAGGAGATAACTGATAACTGACATCCATTAAAAACATGGCACATGGAGCTACCACAGTCTACCCCAGTGAGCGAAATAAAGGGTTCAGTTCGACATTCCAACCAACTGAAGAAGGCCGGAGCGTACAACGGCTGGAACGTTGTAATAAATATGGCGACAAATATGAGGATAATAGTCTGAATAATGTACATAATACCTCATCTCAGAAATATAGACAGATATTGAATAAAGTTTCTTATTTATTATTATTATTATTATTATTATTATTATTATTATAACAATATTAGAAAAATATTAAAATGTTTCACTCACAATCAGATCTATGTACCTCTGTCCATAGTATCAAATTCAAGTGGACTTAACATAATGACAAAAAGAACTACAATGGAGACTCTTGGAAGAAATACTTATTCTCCCATTTATATTTCCCCCGTTATGAGCATTATTATATTCATGATATACGGAATTTCACGACCGGAACGCAATGGTTGAAAGGAAAAGGATTGAAATGCTTTTTGTCTCACTAAGACATACACAAAATTATATATACATATTTACATGTCTGATGCAGATAAACATATAATATATATCAACTCAGCAAGCAGAGTGAAAGGAGAACGAAAATTTAGGATCTTATATATAATATGGAGATACTTCTGTGTTACTGGAGAAGCCATGTTTAGGAGCTCAGATGCAAATGGACCGGATTCATCTGTTTTGTCTCAGTCGAGGACATATTCCACGAACAGAAGACGGCGAGTCTTAGGCTTTCCCAAACTAAGGACTGCTAACCAGAGATAGTTTATTTCTATATCTGGGGATAATATATTCCAAAAAGAGAAACGGCGCCATGGTACTTGTAAGCTGCTGGGGGAGGTAGATTTAGACGAGAGGTCCGAACCAAACAGATGACTGCTTCATTTGTCGCCTGGTAAACTGAATAGAATTGGCTGCCACTTTTGTCACTATTTGGCGTGACGTTACTAAACGGACGTCTCGTGAACCACGTGTCTTCATCTCCACCAAAGGGAGACGATTGCCTTTGTATCCTTAGAGAACTTTAAAACATAAATGTCTAGCTGAAAACGCCGTTGATAGGGAAATATTTTAAAAGGTAACAGAATTTCTCTCATAACTTATTTTTTTCTCTGTCCGTTGAACGGGTATTCGGCTAGTTTTATTATATTTACGAAACTTTTCATGACGACTTGCTTCAACGGGCAATTTTAAAAGATTGTTACGGAAAGCGGTTAATTTTTGTAAAGGGAAGCTTATCAGAAAGATCTCACTCATTCTTTTCAAACTCGTCAAACAACTGCTTGCAACGACTTACATTTAGGCAGAATCATTGCACCTGTTTGCTTAGCACAAATAGCCTCTTCCCCCAATTTTCTCTCCTTTCCAGAGATGAAAACAAAAATGGCGGGGATTGTCACCGGAAATGAAAAATAGGTTTATTAGGAGAGACCATAGTGTCGGATGCGATGGGTGTATCCAGGGCTGCGTTTTATGGTAAGGCTGAATCGAATTTAGTGACTATCAAGAACCTTTGACCTACGAAGAGTTGATCTGTGGTGGTCCCAACATTTACTGGTATTTTCCACTCGGTGTCATCTTAGAAAGTCAAAAGACCTACGAGCCGCCAAGGTTGATCTAAAATGTGGCCTCCAAATATAAAATCGAGCCTCGAATAAGCCAAACAACAAACAAGAAAAAAAGAGCACTATAAGAAAATTAGGTCTTATTTTTACTACAAGCTTTCGTCTGTTCCTACAGACATCTTCAGGTATGGAATAGATGTTGTTCTTGTTTTTTCTCTCAGTAATAAGAGGACAACGAAAAATTAAAATCAAACTCAGCGTTGCTACTGCACGCTCCAAAAACAATAACTCATTTCCAATAGCATTTTCGGATACAACAATACATATATTTTCGTTGTCGTCTTATTACTGAGAGAAAAAAAGAAGAACAACATCTATTCCATACCTGAAGATGTCTGTAGGAATAGACGAAAGCTTGTAGTAAAAATAAGAACTAATGCAGCAGAAATTTATAGAAACAAGGATCTTTTCATTCATAACAGATTCGGAGGTTTTTGTATATTATTTTAATTGTTTGCGACGATGGATATCTCGCCAATTAAATCATTAACCTTTGCATTTGTTTTTGTGTGAATAATTCATGAATATATATATATATATATATATATATATATATATATATATATATATATATATATATATGCAAGTTTCATGAAAAACGACAGACAAAATTACTCGGTTAAGCTTTTATTTAATTTTTCTTGTGTTCGAACAAGAGCTTTTTTTTTTTTTCTGGACAAAGGATGTGTAAGAACTGTCCAAATATTTTATATTTCCGAGCGCTTTCGCCTATACCTTTAGCCATTATCAAGGATGATTCGATTTTTCAGGTTAATTGAGTGTGTGCGTTCTGTGTATTTCTTAGTGTGTGGTAGGGATGTTATTAATTTCCGAATACGGTTAGCACATTGTGGCCTTGTTCGTAGTTAATATTGTTAAGAGTTGGCTTTTTCTTTTTTATTATTAAAGCTTCCATTATTTTTAGTCTTTTTTTTTTGCAGGTAGATGCAGTTAATATATTTGTGTTTTCTACTAGTATGTTTCTAATGGATTCTGGTAAATTTGTGTGTGTGTTTAAATGGGTTCTAATAGAGCTGTGATTAGATAGGTGTAACACACCCTTTGTCCAGAAAAGAAAGCTCTTGTTCGAACACAAGAAAAATTAAATAAAAAGCTTAACCGTACCTTGTCTGTCGTTTTTAATGAAACATGCATAAACGAAGGATTGCTGCCTAAATATACAACTATATATATATATATATATATATATATATATATATATATATATATATATTTTAAGGACTTTGTTGCTATAGATATTAGTTGAAAATACATCTATATTACATAAAAACAATAATAAGCAAAATCCAAAAATCCTTGAAGCCCTTTATATAAGAAAAATAAATAAAGTCAACAATGAGCAACAAAGTCCTTAAATGCTTATAAAAAACAGTAAAAACGAACATCTGAAATGTTTTGAGATAAAATTAATATAATTGATATCTGTGATTTTTTTGTAAATGCACATGAAACTCACTCTATTAAAATTATAAACACGTACAAACGCTCTCCGTTATAACTAATTTAAGAATGAACTGTTAAAGCTATTATACTTTTTTAAAAGTTTTATCTAAGGGAGGTAACTTTAATTTATATACTTGCAATTTTGTATTATTACAATTTGAAAACATTGTTATTACAGATATTTTAAAACATTGCTGCTATACTCATAATTAAACTTATTTAGTGTTGGCTGTATTTTTCCTATATTGAGAGCCTCAAAAATTTGAATTTTTTTCTCTTTTTTTTTTCATGGTGGAGAAGTATACTTGTATTGTCAATTAATATTTTTATAAGTTGTGAATGTGGAGAATCGGACATATATAATCTAAGTCTCCTTGATAATGTTGTCGTGAAACCAACATATATATTTACTTGCTAGAGATACAATCTCCCAAAGGACATTTAAATTGATCAATGTTGATCTTTTAGAAAATATTAGTTCAACGGAGAAGATTTATGATGATTGTATTAAATTTAGTATAGTATACTATACTAAATTTAATTTGTTTTATTTTGTAATGAGATCAGTGGGGGATATAGAACATATACGTTTTTTATGATTTTTCCTCTTGGTATATATATATATATATATATATATATATATATATATATATATATATACAGCATGACCCGGCGTTGCCCGTGCTTGATTCGAAAATCGTACGACTCATACAGCAATTGCTATCACTTGACTTAAAATATTTTTGCCCTTCCTTGCCTTTAAAGGAGTGCCTTTTGCCGTGCTGATGTTGCTACGTGCCTTACTTCTTGCCTATCTCACACTGCGAATTTTTTCGAAGCTCTATACTAAACATTAAATCTGTTATGAAAAAAAGAACTAAACAAAATGAACACAAAACGATCAGCTTTAAAAAGGACTCGTAACTGGAAAAGCCGAATGAAAAAAAAGAATGTTAACAACAAATACTTTTTCACACCCAACCCAGTTCTGCGGAATCAGAATCAACGTTGAATTTAAGCAAGCGAATGAGCCAATTGGAGTAAAGTGCCATGTAGATTTAAATTTTTCCCACTTGTGACGAATGCAGCTATCGATTTTTTTGCATGCTAGCATGCTAGTTAACATTCGTGTCAGTCAACTGTTGGCTCTCACGCTGACCAATAAAATCTTCCTGCCTATTCGTGGCAGCCAGCTATAGGCTCTCACTCTGGGCAGTAGAAAATGGCCGCAAACTACATGAAAACTGCCGTAGAAGCATGAAAAAATCGATTATTTCCACTATCGATGGGATAAAATGCAAAGTCGGTGTTGGTCTTCCCGCTAACTTGGAGCATTATTTCCACTATCGATGGGAGTTGGGAAATGCAACGTCGTTCTTAGCCTTGCCGCTAACTTGGAGCATGTGCATGTAAATTTTGGTGCAAATCCGTCGAAAATTGCGGCCGGCATTCGTTACACACACACACATCCTGCGTTTTATATATATATATATATATATATATATATATATATATATATATATATATATATATATATTGTATATGTGCGTGTGCGCGCATGCGCTTGTGCAAATGTTTCTATGTGCGGGCAACTATTTATTGAAACTACAAAGGTAACGATATAAAAGAGACGGTGGTATGTTTCTAAAGAGAACAAGCCTTGTTTGGCGAAATAATTTAATCTCAATTGCTTTCAAAAAACTCTCAAAGATAATATCAAACTCATTTGTTGTTAGTGCAATGCATTCAGGAATTTAGATGCAATTAGATGAATTTGTATGGCTCTTGAAAATAATACATTATTTTTATAATTCTACCATTCTCCCATGCAATGAATATTGCTGTCACGTCTCGACTTGTCTACTGTTTACGCTATGTATTTAGAGATTCTTGATAAAATCCAATAAGAATCTGCAATGTTATAGGTCTTAGTCTGGTATCTCTGCATCAGTCACTTTCCTACCGTAATGTAGCTTCCCCGTGCCTGTTCGATAAATATTTTCATGGTAACTGTTGCGATTAACTTTCCTCTACGTTACCGGGACATTATAGATTTAATCGCAGTACTGCATTGGCTGCCAAGTCTCTTTTTGAGTTGAATATTCAGGCCACTAGGCGAAAATAAATAAATACACTATTTAATAAATAAACAGAGCGTCTACTTAAATATGGGTATCCACTAAAAATGATTTAAAAAAATGCCAGAATAATAAATAATAAATTACTTCTTTATAAAAAAAACACACATATATTTCATTGTTGTTACATCGATTTAAGACTCACCCCTAATTGGCATTAATAATCGATTTCTGCTCTATGTTCCGAGGCCTGCTCAGATCGTGGGAAATCATGGCTCTCCCCATACCTATGAATCCTTGTATCATCGTTATTCACCGAATCCCTGTTCTGCCATCCATTTGCAATTATGTTACTCGCTGTTTCCTTCTGCTTTTCTTGGCTTCGGCATGTCCTCTGAGTGTTAAATTCTCTCCCTCATTTATTTAAATTCATATACAATGTTCCTCTTTTGCAAAATATTAGTCGGATGGAGAAGATTTATGGCGGCTGATTAAGATGGTTGTATTAAATTTAGTATAGTATATATTTAGTTCTATTTTTTACTGGGATCGGTGGGTGATACATTAGTGGTGATATATATATATATATATATATATATATATATATGTGTGTGTGTGTGTGTATATATATATATATAATATATATATATAAAAGTGAACACAGACGTCAACATTAGAGGCGACAGGATGTTTCATGCTCGATGCAATCGTCTAGCATGAAACAGACTGTCGCCTCTGAGTGTTGACTTCTATATTTACACACGCTCTATCTCTGATACTGAGCACTTTATCCCATAAATATAACATATATATATATATATATATATATATATATATATATATATATATATATATATATATATATATATATATATATATATATATATATATATATATATATCAAGAGGAAAACGAAAAAAAACTATAAGTAATAATATACCACCCACCGATCCCAGTAAGAAAATAAAACGAAGACATTTTTATGTTTAACATTCTTTTTATAGATACAAGTATTTAAGTAAATGCTATGTTTATAATAAACAGTATTAAATAACATTTACCGGCCTGAATGTTCGAGAAATTTTCATAGAAAATATTCGTCCTTTGACAGTATTCGAACCTGCATCCTAAACGGAACCGTCATTTACGCTGACGTGCCTTAGCCGACTCGGCAACAAAGGAGCGTTCGGTAGGCAAGGTCGAATTTACTGCTTATAAACTTCAATCTTCCATGAATCTCGTACATTCATAACTGCTCATGGCGTATCAAATGTAAACAAATGACGTCATACATTAAGAATTGGACAAAGTCCGACAATTTATTAAAGACATTTGTTTACATTATGTTATTCAGGCCGGTAAATGTTATTTAATACTGTTTATTATAAACAGAGCATTTACTTAAATACTTGTATCTATAAAAAGAATGTTAAACATAAAAATGTCTTTGAAATGATTGTCGGACTTTGTCCAATTCTTAATGTATATATATATGCATATATATATATATATATATATATATATATATATATATATATATGCAGAAAGCATATATATATATATATATATATATATATATATATATATATATAGCATATATATAGCTAGATAGATAGAAATCATATATATATATTTATATAGATAGATAGCATATATATATATACATAGATAGATGCCTAGATAGATAGATATGCTTTCAGCATTCTGTTGATATATATATATATATTTCTTCATTCTGCTGAGAATAAATTTAGACTCGGTGAATTACTTAATTATGATTATTTCAAATCCTTCTAATAACCTCTCTCTCTCTCTCTCTCTCTCTCTCTCTATATATATATATATATATATATATATATATATATATATATATATACTCAACTCTCCCGATCGAATTCAACGTATGAAGGTCAAGCAGATCAGTTCCTAGAAAACCGACAGCCCGACAACAACACATGAGATTTGATTATAGTGGTGAAGGCCTCGTGCAGGACCATCCACACTTTTTGAAGGACCGAATACAGAGACCTGGTGCACCGAATGCCACAAGGTTCCCAAACGACCCTCGGCTGGTTTTGAATTCAGAGTTGTCCTTCTCCCAGTCTGTTCTGCTATTTACCCATAGCATATGTAAGTGAATGTAATGGATTCGAACTGAACCCTTTATTTCGCTCACTGGGGTAGACTGTTCTAGTTCCACGTACCATGTTTTTAATGGATGTCAGTTATCAGTTATCTCCCGTTAATTTCCCTCTGAAAGTTTTCCACTGCCTTAACTGGGTATTGAACTCACACTCTTTTGGGTCTTGTCACTGGATGTAACCAACTTTTTATCCACTGTGCCATATGTCTTTGAGGACATTTGGGTATTACAAACCTAATGTCTTCAGCAACCATTTTTACCTGTGCTCATATTGCAATTTTGCTGTTATCCTTGCATGTTTTTACCAGAGCTCATATTGCAACTTTGTTGTTATCATTGCTTTTTTCTGGCACTCCTTATTACTGGTTCCCATATTGTATTTATTTCTATGTTTGGTCGGCTCAGGAGATTTTTATGGCCTAGCATATGTGCTAATTCCTTAAGTTTACGAATTTTCCAATGGTGTTCCTTGTCTATGATCTCAACATGATCCCACAGAGGGCGGTGATCTCCCTTCTCTCTCCATATGTGTTCAGCCACAAAGGGTTCTGTTCGACATTCCAACCACCTGAAGAAGGCCGGATCGTACAACGGCCGAAACTTTGTGATAAATATGGCGACAAAGATGAGGACAATAGTCCGAATAATGTAAATAATGTACATAATACCTCATCTCAGAAATATAGACAATATATATATATATATATATATATATATATATATATATATATATATATATATATATATATTGTTGTGTGTGTTCATCTGTTTATTGAAGCTACAAATATAAAGAAATAAAAAAATGGTGATGCGTTTCAGAAGAGAATATGTATTTTTTGGCGAAATAATTTAATCTCAAAGACAATATCAGAAGCATTTGATTGTATTTATAAATGTCCCCGTGATTTTTATCTTCCTTAAAACTTCCTCGTTGTTCCCATGTCATGTCCATGGTATTCTTAGTATCCTCCTCAGACTGTTGGATAGAATATGTTAACAGAATACTAATTATAGAGTCCAAATACCGGAATTCTTCCTGTAGCGAAGAGGCGCTGATATAAAAGCAGGCTGATACCTCTTCTCACACCTGTGCTCACCTCGGGGCACGTAAGACAAGTTTCAATTAACCAAACATCCACGTCTTATCTAGGCCATCATTAAAACTATCATTACTACCTCTCTTTCACCCTTACCCCCGACTTCCGGCATCTACATTACGTCCTTCCACATTTTACCGGAGGTTGAAAGTTTTTCATCTCACCTCTCTTTGCCCAACTCATTCCATTAACAAACAACCTGGCTTCGCTGGTTTCTGTTCCACTTACGCCAGTGACGCCTACGCCTCTACTTTCTTTCACATGCAAAAATCCTTTCATGACGTCGACAACTTCCCGTCTTCATTGTCCTAAGTAGCGTTTGACACTTTATCAGCCCTCGTTGTCTCCGTTCTTACTCAAGCTCGTTGCCCGTTGCTTCACGGACCTAATCGGTGCCTTCGTTATATCCTGTGTGTGTTAAAATTCTTTCGGCCATCTTTGCTTATTATATTTATCTTTTTTAATCATTTCAAGCCAAGCAAGAGACAGTCGGTTAGTGCGAGTGCACTAAACTATGACTAAACTTTGAGAAGAACAATAAACGAACAGGTTTCAAGGAAGCAGAAGATGACGATTGACGTTGAATTTCAAATTTTGACGATAGCTGATAGGAAAGCAAAAAGCCGGAAGTGACTTCCATTGAAATAAAAAAAAAATTATTAGAATAGAACTTCCAGCTAGCAAATAATGATACCTGTCTATTATTGCGCTTAAATTCAAGAATTCGAACTACTAAAGAAGAAAATGATATTTATTTTGAAAAAAAAAAACAAAAATGTGGCACAAGGCCACAAGATGGGAGCTAGAGGGAAAGCTGATCTTAAAACTGTCTTATCTGTCTATATTTCTGAGATAAGGTATTATGTACACTATTTACATTATTCGGACTATTGTCCTCATCTTTGTCGCCATATTTATTTCAACGTTTCGGCCCTTCAGTATCTGTATATATTTCTGAGATGAGGTATTATCTACATTATTTACATTATTCGGACTATTGTCCTCATCTTTGTCGCCATATTTATTACAACGTTTCGGCCCTTCAGTATCTGTCTCTATTTCTGAGATGAGGTATTATGTACACTATTTACATTATTCGGACTATTCTCCTCATCTTTGTCGCCATATTTATTACAACATTTCGGCCTTTCAGTATCTGTCTATATTTCTGAGTTGAGGTATTATGTACACTATTTACATTATTCGGACTATTGTCCTCATCTTTGTTGCCATATTTATCACAACGTTTCGGCCGTTGTACGCTCCGGCCTTTTTCAGGTGATTGGAACTGAACCCTTTTATTTCGATCGCTGGGATAGACTGTTCTAGTTCCATGGGCCATGTCTAATGGATGTCAGTTATCAGTTATCTCCCGTTAATTCACCTCTCAAAGTTCTCCACTGCTTTAACCGTGTATTGAACTTACAACTATTTGGATCCTATTACTGGATCTAACCAAGGCCTTTATCCACTGTGCCACGTGGCACAGTGGTTCAGTGCGACATTCCAATCACCTGAAGAAGGCCAAAGCGTACAACGGCCGAAACGTTGTGATAAATATGGTAACAAAGATGAGGACAATAGTCCGAATAATGTAAATAGTGTTCAATCTGTCTTATTTTAAACTTAGCTTGCCACAATTACGGACCCAAACATTGTATTCCTTACACCAAAACAACGCCTTTTATTATCATTCTTACTAGAGGCACCATAATATCAGGTTCTATATTTACAATTTGTCTGTTGGGGCGCGGAGATAAAAATCACAACATTTAAAAATTACATATTACAATGTATGCAATTTATATACAAGAGTTAATCATGCACATTTACAAATTTACCATTTGTCCATGCATTGAATAGTGTTGCTCTCACTGGTCTCGTTCTCCTGCTATACAGCTCGAGATTCTTGACAAAATCCAAAGAAGGATCTACAATATAATCGATCCTGAATTGGCATTCCGACTTCATTCACTTTCTCACCGAAATGACGTGGCTTCCCTCTGTCTTTTCTACAAATATTTTCATGGCAACTGTGACACCTGCAAACGGAAGGAAAATGGTTAAAATTAAAATATAACGTGGAACAAGACGAAAAGTGTTGAAGAATGGCACGATAGATAAACTTAGAGAAAGACATGTAATTGCTTTTAATTTTGAAAGTTTTTTAAGCAGAGACGGCTTGAACAAAGTAACTTTGTTGCCTTAGGGAAAGATATTACCATAGAGGCCATCTGGAAAAGGCTGGGCTGTCAATTGATTGATGGCGCTGCGTTAAAATGGAAATTATGAAAACATCTTGGGACCATCAGGAAATGAAAAACGATTGTAAAGGTAATATTTGCTAATGTTTATAGACAAGGCAGAATTAAGAAACTGATTTATACCACCTATCAAAAAGTGGATATTGTAAACAAATCGAGAAATAGAATTTCTGTATGTAAAGACCTAGCCCAGGGTTCATAAGTGCGATTCAGTGAACAAGATATGAAGATAGCTGCCGGAGGAAACAAGACCAGTCTGGGAAAAAGGCTGACGAAAAAATCAAAATTGTAATTCTAATTAATGACTAAAAGTAAAGCCACGCCATTTCAACAACGAGGTTTAAAAATCAGATTTGTCAAAATGACAACCGAGTTGAAAGGCATAGGTGAGATAACTAGATGGACGAAGGAATTGCCTATTCCCATTGAAAAATAATAGAGCGAGACATAAATAAGAGACGGAGTAATGGGGCCCTGTCAGTACCTGCGACCACTGCCCATAGTAAAAGGGATCTCCCAAATTTGGAGAGATAATTAATTTTCCAAAACCAAATAACAAAGAACAATCGTTGGTAGACAATTCAGCCAGTCAATATAAGCAGAACACTCAAACGACCATCCCCTGTTCGAGAGTTACCGGCCAGAGGCGCAGACGAGACTAGACAGCAGGCGAAGCTGCGAAATCCCACGTGACTTGCTGCCAAGGAAAACTCCTGACTTAAGCCTTTTTTTCAGACTTAGCTAAATTTAACAAAGTGTCACGTGAGAATTCAAAGTGGGAAGGGTTAATATTTCTGTACAAATAACAATATAAACTACATATGCACTGAAGAAATACCTGCGTTTTCTTTATTTCGTTTTAATTTTCCTTTGTGACATAATTTCGCTGAGATTCGAACCAGCGCAGCAATTGCGGATAACAACTCGGTCTTCGCCAGATCTGTGATCAAAAAACAGAACGTGGGGTCAAGCATCTTTTCCCTGCTGCTCCGACAACAGGAATTTAAACGTGCTACTAAATTGGCATCTAGGGCTCACTCTTTTTACAATTGAAATAGTTCGACTCAAGCAGTTTCTTTTCTCGCACTTCCTGCTCGTGAAACTTGCTTTTCTGATGAATACAATCGTTAAAAATTTAAATGCAACGTCAATCGCCATCATCTATCTTCCTGGATCATGTTCATCTTTTAACCGTTACTCGATCCCCGCTATATCCAGTCTCGCTCAATCCCCGCTATATCCAGTAATTTTCCAAAACCAAACAACAAAGCACAATCGTTGGAAGAAAATTCAGTCCCCATGCCACTCTTTGGTAAACGTCAATATAAGTAGAATATTTTATTTTCCTTTGTGACATCGCTGAGATTAGAACCAGCGCTTCAATTGCGGATAACAACTCGGTCTTCGCCAGATCCGTGATCAAAAAACGCAACGTGGAGCCGAGCGAGACACAGATGAGAACGACCAACTTCAACGTCCAGTGGCAGTATTGGCCAGCGTATGAACTGATCCAGAATCGACTGGCGAGAAGGGTCATAACTGGTTGCCGTAGGCAACGATTGTTCTTTGTTGTTTGGTTTGAGAAAATTAATTATCTCTCCAAATTTGGGAGATCCCTTTTTCCTATGGGCAGTGGTCGCAGGTACTGACAGGGCCCTATAGTAAATTGGGAATTCGCAATTCCCCCGTCCATCTAGGCATCTCACCTAAGCCTTTCAACTCGGTTGTCATTTTGACAAATCTGATTTTTAAACCACGTGGCGTGGCTTTAATTTTAGTCATTAATTAGAATTATCATTTTGATTTTTTCGTCAGCATTTTTCCCAGTCTGATCTTGTTTCCTTCGGCAGCTATCTTTATATCTTGTTCACTGAATCGCACTTATGAACCCTGGGCTAGGTCTTTACATACAGAAATTCTATTTCTCGATTTGTTTACAATCTCATTTTCACTCTCTGCAGCCCTCTGCATACCAGTGGCATTACCGTCTTGCTTGGGGTGAAATGATTAAAAAAAAAAGAAACTAAACAATATATTATTAGTAATAAAGAGGAAAATTCATCACAATATTTGCCTTGAAAATATTTATAGAAAAGGCACAGTGAAGTGACATTACTACCGAATACAAAGAATACTACAGACGGAATATGTGAGTAATGAGGAAGATTTTTGCAAACTAGTAACAAAAAGGAAACTTATACTTAAAACCAGAAAGAGATAACTAAAAAGCAGAAGGTATAAATGAAAAGCGAAAAATGCCTTTCAGAAACTAAGCAAAGTATTAGGGGATGTAAATGTCCCAAGAAAAAGAAAAGAGTGCTAGATTGCTAAGTATTAACATTTTGTCTGGCATTAAAGACTGGACACTTTCTTCGCGGATACAGAAGACAGTCAAAGCGACCTAGGTGTGGTTCTGTCGAAGAATGACGATAATTACATGGAGTGGAATAGGAAAAGCAAAAAAAAAAAAGGCTACTTGTATTATTTGCATTATTCGGACTGTTATCCTCGTCTTCATTACCATATTCAAAGCGTTTCGGCCGTTGTACGCTCCGGCCTTCGTCAAGTGATTGGAATTTCGAATCGAATCTCATATTTCGTCTATCGGAGTCGATTGTTCTAGTTCCACGTGCCATGCCTCTTCCGGATGTCTCAGTTATTTCCATTTAACTCAACTCAACTCTCCAGTTATTTGGTTCATAACCGCTGTGGCCTGGTACTGAACTCACAACTCCCAAGGAGACATTTGCCCAGTGGGTAAAGACGTTGGTTAGATACAGTGACTAGATCCAAAGAGTTGGGAGTTCGAATACCATCTTTTCAGATAAGACGTTTTGACACCATTTTTCGTAAGAATCACTGAAAAACCCTTTCAGTTGTTCGACTTTGTGTCAGGCCCACTGTCATCCCAGATGAGCAATGGTGAGAGGAAAAATGTCATTTAGGCAATCACTAAAGGTACCAAGATGCATCCTTCTGTAGAACCACATCTCTGTCGCCTCGAGGCTCTTCTTCATCTTTGAGGAAATGGTCCAACCTTCGCTGCCGTAAGGAATACCGTGAAAGTATTTGTAGAAAAGACAGAGATGCATGATGTTGAGTGTGTTAATCTTTAGTTGATGTCAAAAACTGCCACAAAATTAACCCATACCTGGGGGAACGAAGAGGTAGATTTGTGCCTTTCCCCAAGGGTATTTGCGCGTAAGCAAATATGTCAGGAATTGGAATTTGACTCTCCAATTAACAATTCTGAGCCAATATCCATGACACCACCTGTACATCCAAGCCTAACGCGCCTTATATCCCCCAAGCGGTTACCCATCTAGATACTGACCAGACTCGATGTTGCTTAACTTCGTGATCGCACAGGAACCGGTGTTTCAACATTATAGGGCCGTAAGCCTATTGGCGTGGAGAGAGAAGATGAATTTGCAAGTCGGTTTGGTTGTGGGCGTTTATTCTAAAAGTAATCGGGGACCAAGGCAAAAAGGTCAAGATAGAATTGAGGGCGATGTGGCGATTATTCTGATAAGAAATAGTGAAGGGAAATAAGAGGAAGGTGTTAGTCTTTCAGGCGTCATCGCTGTAAGTAAACAGATTCGGCAGAGTTTGAAAATCAAGAATGAAAAGCAAGATAACTTTGCAGTACACCGTAGATAGGGCCGGTGCATACTACCTCCACGACTCACCGATCGGAGGGCGGCCAAGCCTGATAGGGGTCCCTGAGTAGTGCTTTGGTAGCCATCGCTAGCTTATTAACATTTGCTTCTTCTTTTTTTCTTTCTACCTACACTTATATACGTTACAAATTATACTAAGTATAACTGATTGGTAAAGGATGAAAAATTGTCATAGATTTTGACGTCATTCTGGGGTCTTTTTTTTTCAAAATCCGTGAATTTCGTTTGCTCATGCTGAATCTCGGAAGTAAACACTATAAAAGATTCACTATTTTTCTATCCGAAACGTTCAATATGTTAAAATTATTCAACTTCAAGGAAAAATCTCAAGTTGATATTAAAAATGACCACAAGACTTGAGATTTATTTAAGACTAGCAGTAGAGCCCGGCGTTGCCCGGGGATGGAACAGTCAGAGATAGATCAAGTATCGACCATCATAAAGACTGAAAAATAAAATTGACAAAGATTATTGTTTAAGGTTGACGGACACGCATGTCTTAATTAGATTTTTTTTTGGTTTTTTTTTTGTTTTCTTTTACGAATTGGTCAAACCCAAACTCAAACAAAAACATTGTTTTCAATCGTTAAGAATCTACCGATTGAATAGAATTTTATTATAAACAATTGTCTTGTAAATGGAATTTTTAAAGCATTCTGAATGTAAAAATAAAGAAAAAAAGTGTGCAAGACAATAAGAAACAATACCTGCCAAAAAAAAAAGTGAAGTTTTGTTGAAATCGGTTGAAAATGTAGGAAACCGATCCCATATATAAATGAACACACACACACACAAACACACCTGGGTTTTATAATAAGTATAACTCGATATGAGTTGTCCCCCTTTCATTCTTGTGACAGCGATGCCTCTTAATCGTGTTTTCAAATTGATTTCGTGCAGAAACAATTGTTTTTCCAATTTTTGGTGCTGTCAGAACCACCGCAAGGTAATTTTACGTAGTCCTGTGAAGTTTTGTTGAAATCGGTTGAAAAATGTAGGAAATCCGATCCAATATATCAACGAAACACACACACACACACACACACACACACACAACTTGGGTTTTATAATAAGTAAGATGAAAGGATCTATTATGACATGTCTGTAATTTGTATTTAGATACATTGTATTTATTTTTCAAGTTCAATTGTTCACATATATTGCATATGATTCGTTATTACACATAAGTAGGTTACAATAATTTTTTATTTTACATGAATAGTACCATATGAAAAATACGATGTAGTAGGGTGGGGGGTCATATAGATTCGGTGAGGTCGCAAGGCTCTTGAACCGACTCTTGTTCTGCCATTCATTTAATCAAACTCCCTGAGTAGATTATGCGTTGTTTTCCACTGTCACTCTTACCTTCAATCTGTCCTGTGAGTATCGGATTTTCTAAGCCCTCTTTCCTAAGCCCTAAAAATTTCAATTTCCCGAGGTATAAGTATAAGTCCGGTCTGAAAAAAATAAAAAAATAAATCAAGCTCATCCATTTTTTCTTTTTTTTTTTTTTTCTCAAAAGAAATTAGTTTCAAAATAACGTCAGCGTTTACGAACTCGGTTCACTGGCACTATTTCCTCGCTGGAGGCAAGTCATTTCTCCTCATAGACATCAGGAAATGAGTCTGGGCTGTCTACTGAGTAGGCGAAGTAAAGGGTGGAGGGAGGAGTGTTGACAGCTTTGTTATGTCCAGACAGATTCGAGCAGCACGGGGTTCAAGAACTGGCCAAAACGCGTGGTGTCAGAAGTGGCCGTGGGGCGGAGGGGAGGAAAGCTGATTGATGATGGCATTAAAAAATAAATGGATAAAATACCAGAGGACAAATAGGGGATTAAAAAGGGTGGGACGGATCGGGGTGGGTACTCGGATGACAGATTGAACGTCAAGCAAGCGCTTGGAATTGACGTTGGAATTGACGAAGACATGTGTTGGTGAATGAAAAATTGAATAAGTGAGGAAAATAAGTAACAAGGAATACATACATACAAGACAGATTGTATATATATATATATATATATATATATATATATATATATATATATATATATTTACTTATATATATATTCTATATACACACATATATATATATATATATATATATATATATATATATATATATATATATATATGTGTGTGTGTGTGTGTGTGTGTGTGTGTGTGTGTGTTTCATCAAAGACGACAGACAAGGTATTAAGCTTTTTATAAAATTTTTCTTGTCCAGAAAAGAAAACACTTGTTCGAACGCAAGAAAATTAAGTAAAAAGCTTAATCGCAGTACCTTGTCTGTCGTCTTTAATGAAACATATATAAAAGAATGACTGCTGCTTAAATACACAATATATATATATATATATATATATATATATATATATATGTGTGTGTGTGTGTGTGTCATTCTCAGACAGTACTGTTTTGCAGCTTCTCAGTGCGACTATACATCCAAATGCCTCAAGTCAGGATCGAAATCGAACCGATTTGGTGTTAGAACTTCTACAACTGAACTCTCTTCACTATGCAGAGTTACATAGCTAAATCTCGCCTATTGTTTTTTACGAATGTAAACAAATGCCAATCAGCCGAAGTGCTCAATTCATTTTACTGAAGAGCTTTGTATTAGCGCAGATTGCTGTGGTTTATAGAATTAGCTTATCACTCAACAGTGCTCAATTGAAATATATTTTCAAGAGCTAAATCATATATATATATATATATATGTGTGTGTGTGTATATATATATATATATATATATATATATATATATATAGAGAGAGAGAGAGAGAGAGAGAGAGAGCTTGACTAGGGTCAAATGCTAAATTTCCTAAATATCTTCATATTTCTGCTTTTTACCTCCTCTTCTTATGTACATACAACAACCTCAGTCAGTGAACCTCTGGCTTGAGTGACTCTTGGGCCTTGTATTGGGTTAAAAATTAGTGAAAAATAAAACACAGGATGCGTTCAGGTCTGTATCTCCTCTCGTCGTCTGTTCACAATAATTTTGGTTCAGCTTAGAAAGTAGCTTCTAAAAACTGTTTCACTTTCGGGATCTCTATAATCTTAACCTCTACAAGACTAGGGTCAAACTCTATATTTCCTATATATCCTCATAATCTCTACTCCTTACCTCCTCTGATTTGTGTGGCTCTTGGGCCTTGCGTGGGGTTAAAAAGTAGTGAAAAATAAAACACACGATGCGTTCAGGTCTGTATCTCCTCTCGTCGTCTGTTCACGTGCAGACGACATCTTGCATTTAAAATCTTGAAATTAATTTCTTAGTAAGAATTATGCAAATTGACTTTTTTTTTCACCAAGAGAGTTCTTTATATATATATATATTTTATTTATTTATTTATTTATTTTTTACGCTACTGAAATGTAAATGTGTATATGAAATAATCGTTGGAATTATCGTCTGTGAAAAAGGAAAATAAATTTGGTTCAACTTAGTAAGTAGATTCTAAAAACCGTTTCTCTTTCCAGGACGTGGTGGCGTCTGTTAAAAAAAAAAAAAAAATTCTGTATTCTCAAACCAGAAAAAAATAAAGAATTTCAGAATTCAGCCCGTACCACACGAACCCAACTGAGATGGCTTCAATGTGATAGAAAAAAAAACTAGAATTGAAAAAAATAAATGCTTTCAGAATTCAGCCCATGCTACACGAACTCGTCTGAGGTAATTTCAGTTCGGGGAAAACTAAGCAAACAAAAAAAATTCCCTGACATAGCGAGTTTGGCTTGTTTCTCACCGATCAATGTCAGGATATATTTTTTTTTTTTTTTTGCCCCAGCCAGCTCCCGGATCAGCTCTTGGCACCGCATGCTCCCTGCGCCATTTTCCTTCCCCAACCTTCGTTTGGCAGGTTCTCAATTTTGACCCTATCTTTCACTTTTGTCCTTGTGTTCTTTATTCTTCGTACAATCGCTACTCGTGTTATCGGAGTGACATTTGTCATTTTAGTTTTGAGAATGTGAATAACGTTTTACGTGATTGCGTGCATGTGAGTGTCTGTTGGTGCGTCGTTGTCCATGCGTATGTGCCATGTCAATGTGTGTAGCAAAATGCCTGCCTGAGTGTGGATATTGTTTTACTAGCTCATTCGTCCATGTTTCGAATATTGCTACCACAAAATCGTCCGGTGCGCCTGGTATATATTTAGACATTCTTCAAAGAAGAACCTGCAATGTTATTGGTCTTGATATGGCATCTTAGCTTTAGTTTCCCATCGCCTTAATGTAGTTTCTCTAAGCCTGATAGGGGTCCCTGAGTAGTGCTTTGGTAGGCATCGCTATCTTATTAACATTTGCTTTTTTTTTTACCTACATTTATATATGTTAAAAATTAAACTAAACACAACTGATTGTTAAAAGATGAAAAATTTTCATAGATTTTGACGTCATTCTGGGGTCTATTTTTTTTGTCAAAATCCGTGAATTTCGTTTGCTCATGCTGAATCCCGGAATTAAACACTATAAAAGATTCACTATTTTTCTATCCGAAATGTTCAATATGTTAAAATTATTCAACTTCAAGGAAAAATCTCAAGTTGATGTTAAAAATGACCACAAGACAAGAGATTTATTTAAGACTAGCAGTAGAGCCCGGCGTTGCCCGGGGATGTAACAGTAAGAGATAGATCAAGTATCGACCATCATAAAGACTGAAAAATAAAATTGACAAAGATTATTGTTTAAGGTTGACGGACACGCATGTCTTAATTAGTTTTTTTTTTGTTTGTTTATTTATAATAAAAAAAAAGTTTTTTTTTATAAATATTTTTCATACTAATTGTTCATAATGAACTTTCCTCTGTGGTACCTAGACTTTATGAATTCAAGTGCAGAACTATATTAGCAAGAAAGATCTTCATTTTACAATTGATTTGGCTGCATGTAACCGTAAGTTCTTTGCTAACAGTTTCTTCTCTCTCACTTCTCGCCTGTGAAACTCTCTTCAGGCTCTATGCTTTCCAGCCAATTTTCCTTTACAAATATGTAAAACTAATGTCAATCGTTACGTACTGTCTTCTTGATTTCACTTCTTTTATTGTTCTCACTTCTTAATAATGTTTTTCTTTTTCTTATTCTTTCACACACAATAATCCCTTGTATCTTGATTGTCTTGAGGGGAGTGAAATGATTTTTAAAAATTTCGTCCATTACAAGTCCTGAGAGCCACTCAGTGTAGAGGATTACAGACAAAATGATAATGATGAATGGGGTTTGTCATAAGAATGGAAGAGAAAATGGTAAGAAGTGGAAATTATGAAGATAAGGAGCCTAGATAGCGATTGGCACATGACGCGAAGAGATCAAGAATGTTCAGGGAAGCACCCACGCGGGAGTATGTTCCCAAAGAAACAGTTCTTTAGAAAACGATATCTGAATGAATCAAATATTTGGAACACGGATGACATAAAGGTGATTCAATTCCATGGAATCTGCATATTTATTGTTGTAGTATACCTACAGACGATTGCGGTTATGTCTTCATTCACATAAATGCAGTAGTAAATACTGTATGTTGGTCTGCAGTTGGAGATTCGTCTCCAGCTGTGCTGGTCGAACTCTCTGCCACCGTGCAGACAGGATCCCCACATGAGTCTATGTCGAATGGCAGAGTCTCGTCTGGGGAAAAAGCTACCCGACCCCATTTTATACGTAGTCTAACGGGGAACATTTACATTAAATTCTTATTTTTATATTCGACCTTGTGCTACATCTGATCGCGTCAGGCGGTTGCTCGATAACCTGCAGATGGAGATTCGCTTCCAGCTATGCAGGTCAAACTCTCTACCTCCGGGCAGAGAGCATCCCCAGGCGTGGCTATGTGGAAAGGCATAGTCTCGTCTCGGGAAGCAGCTCTCCGACCCCGTTTTATACGAGGTCTGCAGGGAATTTTTGGCCGTTCATACGGGCTCTGTACCCCGCATTATATTCGGCCTTGTGCCAAATCTGACCACATGGGGGAGTAGTTATCCTGCAATTGGAGATTCATTGTGGAATTCACTTGACTGCATCTTCTACGGGCCGCTGGTGAATCTTATATGTGTTGTTCTTGTCCTAAGTATTATCGTTTATTTCAAAACTTGGTATGATTATTCTATTCCGTAACATTCCCTTAACACTTTGCTAATACCCTGAGCAAGATAATAAAGCCACTAAGACGCAAGAGGTTACTAAGAATGAAAGAAAATAAAAAAAAACATTATTGAGGACAGAGAACAATAAAAGAATAGGATTTTTAAGATCATATTTGACTGAAAAACAAGAGGCAGGAAAAACGAGAACTTCGAGAAACAAAGAAACTATTAATATAGAATGCACAGTTATATCTAGACATTTCAAGTCTAACATAATGAGACCTAACTGCCAATCTAGTAACATGTGAATAGTGATATAATAGAGTGAATTTTATTCACTGAGAATAATGAAATTGAAATGCAAATCATTTTCCTTCGTCTGTTAGAGGCAACTTAAATTGAGAATCATTTTTCTTTGTTCGATACGGAAAAAATGGTATGATAAAATAAAAATAAAAAAAAAGAATTGGTTATTTGATGGAGAAAAAAAATTAAAGGCGAATCCAGGCGAATTAAACTGAGAAAACTTATCCTGTATTCGATCCAAGCATTTCGAAGGATTTTTCTTTCTTCCTTTTTACGACAGAGACGTCTTGATATATCAGAGGCATTGTCTTTTGTTTAACTAAGAAAACCTTTTCCTTATGTGATCCAGAAAATTCTTATGGAAAACCAAATCGTTTACTCGAACGAGGCTCCATGAAATGTCAGAAGCATTGTCTTCTATTCGATCCGGGAAACTTTAACTAAGAAAACTTTTTCCTTATGTGATCCAGAAAATTCTTATGGAAAACCAAATCATTTACTCAAACGAGGCTCCATAAAATGTCAGAAGCATTGTCTTCTATTCGATCCGGGAAACTTTAACTAAGAAAACTTTTCCCTTATGTGATCCAGAAAATTCATATCGAAAACCAAATCGTTTACTCGAACGAGGCTCCATGAAATGTCGGAAGCATTGTCTTCTGTTCGATCCGGGCAACTTTAACTAAGAAAACTTTTCCCTTATGTGATCCAGAATTTTTTTTCCTTATGTGATCCAGTAAATTCACATGGAAAACCAAATCGTTTACTTGGACGAGGCTTCATGAAATATCAGAAGTATTTTCTTTTGTTCAATCCGCGTACTTGAACTAAAAAGAATTTACCCTCAAATGCTCTAATAAATTCGTATTAAAAAGTTTGTCCTTTGATCGACCGAGATGTCCTGATGGCACCATCTTTCTCCTTTGTTCGACCCAGAAGTTTTGAAAAACATGAAACTGTAACATTTGTTCGACCGCATTTTCTCTCTACTTGCGATCGTCTGCTCTAAAGCAACGTGTCTTCCCTTCAAATAACCAGTCATGTGTATAGACTCCTGCGAGACACGATGATTGACTATTGAAAACAACCGCTATATTATTTCCTTCATGCGTAAACGCCAGAATTTAGAGCATTAATCTGCAGAAATTCCACATTATTTACTTAAACTTCATGGGTGCCAATAATTGTGACCAGGACTGTACCCACCCCTCGCACTCACACACATATATATGTGTGTGTTCGGGTGTTTAAAATAGGATGTAGAAACGCATTTATATATATATATATATATATATATATATTATTCCTTTATTATAATGTTATCATATAGAGAAAACCATTTTACTCACTACAAAGATGCAACTTGGTTTCAATGCATTTCATCTGCACTTCGACGGGTGAGAATCGAAAATGGTTATGAACAATCCTGCTTGTAGGCAAGCCGTGTACTTTCGTTCTCATCGCATCGGATATATATATATATATATATATATATATATATATATATATATATACATACATACATACATACATACATATATATATATATATATATATATATATATATATATATATATATATATGATTTGTGTATTTAGGCGGCAATCCTTCTTTCATGCACATTTCATTGAATACAACAGACAAGGTGCTTTTATTTAGTTTTTTTATACAATTTCTCATGCGATCTAATCATGTTTTTTTTTTCTTTTCGGATGATAAATTATATAAAAACTCTCCGAATGTTCTTTTTATCTGAGCGCTTTCGGCTATACATTTAGCCATTTTCATGAACATGGACACAATATTTTGACCGTGTTTTGAATGAAAACATTTTATAAAACATACATACAACAAATTATTTCATATTTAACAGTTAAATTATTTAATAGTTGAAAATAGCTAAATGTATATCTAGAGATCACTTGAAACCCAACAAAAATTAAATAAAAAGCCTAATCACAGTACTTTGTCTGTTGTCTTTAATGAAACGTGTGTGTGTGTGTGTGTGTGTGTATATATATATATATATATATATATATATATATATATGATAGCTAGATAGATAGATAGGAAGAGGCACATATGAATAGAAAAACTCATACAGATAGATAGATAGATAGATAGATAGATAGATAGATAGATAGGCAGGCTTTTTGAAGGGTGATTATCATTGCAAGTTTGGTTTGGATAATTAGATGCTGTCTTTTTTGTGTGGCTGAAATTGTTATTAGAACATTTGAACGCTTGATGTATTATTCAACATTCTTTCCGCAAATAATTCGTAATGAATAAGGTTAACTTATCTTTTCTTGGTAATATTTCAACCTATTCATTCTAATGACTATATTATCAACAAATCTGCCCCAACAAAACATAGAATATATACATATACATATATATACATGTTTGTGTGTGTGTGTGTGTGTGTATTTAGGCAGCAAATTCAAACATTAGGTCTGCTTATTTTTATCATAATCCTTTCATATTCACGAATATTTTCCCGCATATTACAATTAAATAAAGCAAAAAATGCACTGTAACAGTGAGAATCACTTTTATTTCCCAGGTACTTATATATCGCAGACGGACTGCTGATGTTAATAAAACAGTGCTCGATGTAATAAAACAGAGCTATTAAGTATATATTAATTAATATTCATATTATCCTTCACCAGCAGCCCCACTGCTGAAATACGTGGAACCAGATTAATTTTTTTATTGTAAATTACGTTTCTTTTTTTTATTTTGTTTTTTAAAGAACCAGTAGTCTCCCTTTATGCTTAATATAGAAAATAACATTCACAACGTAATTTTTAAAATTATTTTGCAAATATAAATATATATATATATATATATATATATATATATATATAGTTAAACCAAAAGAGCCAGACAAAGCTACCAAGTTTTCACCTAAACGGATCGTCAGGGAAAGCTGGCTAAAAAGGTAACGTAAGAACGGAATATTTATTTACTTTATTTAGTTATTTTGCTTACTCGTATCGGGTTGTTAATGGGTGGCAAAAGTATTTGTACAATAAAAATAAGAATACATAACCTTCATTTAATACTTTGTTGAATAGCCATTATTCACTTCTACAGCAACCAACTGCTCTATGATTTACAAATTTAATTGCTATTTTGTTCCATTTTTTTCTCATATGGTCTTCAGATCCAGGATGTTTGTTGAAGCTCTCGATTTTTAAAATAACGCCATAGATTTAATTAAACGTTATATATTATATAAATACTTAATTATGTATTCTTTTTAGTTTTGTACGAATACTTTTTTACCCATTAAAATGGATAAATGGGATTTATTTCTATTTAATTAAGTTTTTTTTTTTCTGTTTTCTATGCGTATTTACTTATTATGCATATGTGTACAGTTAATTATATGAAAAATATATTTAATCATTAGTTGTAAATACACTAAATTAAAAATTTATATGTTTACGGATATTTGTTTATATCATTGTATTTCTCCTTACCATCGCCTGAAATATACAATCATAGTAATGAAACATGAACGCTTTTGTGTAGCGATTTCAAAATGTTTTTTATTATAATCTCTTATAATAAAAATATAATAATTATATATTGCTCTACTTTGTATTGAGCACATTTTTTAAAAGTAAATGCTAGGAACAGTGGCTTTTTACTTTATGTGTTCTTTCCATCATTTGTATATATATATATATATATATATATATATATATATATATATATATATATATATATAGGAATAAATATATGCCAATAAGATTACAACATATCGCACAGGTGTTAATGAAGCAAACAGTGCAGTGAATATATGTATATATATATATATATATATATATATATATATATATAATTATTTATTTAAAAATATGATTACATCGCTAAATTTTTAAATAAATAATTATAATTATATTTAGGCTCTACTTTTGTATTGAGCACTGTTTTTTAAAATAATAACAAAATACTAAAAGAATTTTCGATTATTTACCTAACGAGTTCTTTCCTATTTTCTATATGTTTTCTCTCTCTCTCTCTCTCACACACACACACACACACACACACACACATATATATATATATATATATATATATATATATACGTATATATTCGAGAATTCTTATTAAAGAAAACTATGCACTCTACGCTATATAAGGCACGATTTAAAATTGCTTGATCGTTACTACGCCCCGTGGGTGAGAAGAGCTGAAAGCTCGTTGGGTCTGATGAAGGTTTCCCCTACCATGAGGTACACAGGTTCGAATCCTAGCGTATTTGTAGATAAGTGCAAGAAAAGAAACTGTCAACATAAGATTTATGGCTACATCTAGCTAATTCAGCTGTAAATGGATGAGCTCTCGACACCCGTCTAGTATTGTAATTAAATTCAAAATGTCTGTGTTCCATAGCAAACAGCTCATCTGAACAATTGCCGTGAAAGTACTTATAGAAAAGCCCCAGGCAATCAACTTACTGGAGCCAGATCAGGACCAATAATATCCCTGATTCTTTCTATTTTTATCAAGGAGCTCTAGACAAATAGCAGGATCACCGGATCATATGTGACAGCAATATTCGAAACATGGCTGAATGGTAAACATAGATATGTAAGTTAGATTCTGGAGAGAAAAAATGTGTAGCAAGACTTTCTTAGCAGCTGACAACAAATGATTCACTGTAGTCTTTCCATTTCATATCAGCCGAGAATTTTAGCCTAAGAAGACGCAACGTGTTACTTTCCTGGGGGTTAGCATCAGCCATGCTGAAGGAAGATAGTGAGGGATCTCTTGGATGATTAATGTAAAGCTCTTTAGTTTTGAAGGCGTTAAAATTAACAAGCCATTCTTTGCCCTAGTTAACAACTAACTGAATGCCATTTTGGTCATCAGCTGCCGATTTGACCTCAACGAACTGACCAGATTTACTATCGGGACAGAAATAAATGGTTGTGCCATCAGCGTAGATAACAACTTGAGAACTGATACCACCGAGAAGGTCATTAATGTAAATCCAAAACAAAGTAGGACCTAGGATAGCGTCCTGTGTGACGTAAGGAAAGGATCTAGACGACTCGTCGTTCAGGATAACTTTCATTTCACAATTTGATAGGAAAGAGTGGATCAGTTCAAAATATGTGTCCCGTAACACAGTAGCTTTTCAACTACTAGAGAAGATCTGTATACTAAAACACATTGGAAGATTTCGAAATGTCCAAAGCTTCAGTAGTTGACCTGGACAAAGGAAAGCCTTATTGTTTGTCTTAAAAAAAAACGCCTTGCCATATGAGATGCCTAACTAATTCAGCATTGATTATAGCCTCTAGGAATTTCTCAAAAAGTAGTAGATAGTTAGATGGTTCACCCGAGTTCTTAAAAATGGGAACAACAGATGAGGACTTCCAACAGGCGGGAAAGCAAGATCAAGCAATGCATGAATTATACAGTTTAGAGAGAAGATGAAAAAGTTCGGGGGACACACTTCTTAATGACTATAACAGTGACGCCATCAGGTACATATGCTTTGCGTGAATCCAGCTTAGAGATGATAGCAAAAACGATAGAAGGGTTATATATATATATATATCACTCAACAGAGACTCATTTCTAAGTGGGAAGTCCGACAATGATACTCCAGACGCGTCAAGAGTAGAGTTTAAGGAGAATTTACGAGCGAAGCATACAGCTTTATCTGCAGATGTTAACACCTCAAATTGATTGAAGAGAGTCGGAATAGTGACCTTACACCTATTACATACTCTGTTACAGAGCCGCCGGTATTCACGAGAGCGAAAGTTGTTGGATACAATGCGGTGCCTCATTGTCTCAGCAAGCAGAGAATTAGCTCCTTCGAGGACGCGTTTACATTTATTACGAGCAACAGTTAACAAGCGCCTGCTGAGACGGGAGCTGTCACGTTCGTATAGCCGAAGATAGTGGTTCCTGTGGGCTATAGCGGCAGAACATGCTAGCGTGAACCATGGATAAAATTAAAGAAATTGCTCGATCGGCGAGACCCTTCGTGGCTGAGTTGGTTCAAAGCACATAGGATCAAACGGCGGTTTCTCCTGCTAAGGGTACGTAGGTACGAATCCTGCCGGAGGGTGAATATTTTTCTCTAATAAGATTTATTCAGTATTAGGCCGTAGACGAAAGATAATAAATATACTGTTTAATAAATAAACGGAGCCTTTACTTAAATATAGGTATCCACTAAAAACAAAAAATAAATAAAGTTTAAATCATAATATATATATATATATATATATATATATATATATATATATATATATATGAAGAAATATAGTCTTAAGGTGTGCTATATTTATGGAATAAAGTGCTCAATATCAGAGATAGAGCGTGTGTAAATATAAAAGTGAACATTGAAGTCAACACTTAGAGGCGATAGTCTGTTTCATGCTCGACCCAATCGTCAGGCCACGAGTGCTGTTTCCAGGGTCCTTCAGTTACATAGGTATACACAGGAGTAACTGAAGGACCCTGGAAACAAAGAAATTATGCAAACAAAACATCTTTCACCAATAGTAAATATGCGAACAGCACAATGCTTTCTAAATATATATGGGAAATTAAAAACAAATCGCACATCAGACAAAAAATATCTTGGAAAATAAGGAAAAGATCATCAGCCTACAACAACCACTCAAAAACTTGCAAACTTTGCTTTGCTTCCCAGACCAAAATAAATTATTGAATAAACGATCGGAGCTCATTTCAAAATGCAGACATGAAAACAGATTTTTACTACGTTACTTAAAAATCGAAAACTGAAGAATAAAATAAAATAAATAAACAAAATGACAATAAAATAAGTAAAATAAATTAACCCAAACAAATTACCAAATCACACCCGTTAGAATAGACGAAATGGAATAAATAAAAATAAAAAAACAAAATCAATGAACCCAAATAAATAAAGTAAATAATAAACAATTTAACAAACCTGCAGAATAACAATACAATAAACAGCACGGCGTAAGGGTCCCAGCTAGCGTCCAGCTGGCAGACAAAAATAAAGCAGGTTGTAACTTAATACAAACCCTGCAAATTAACCGATGAATCAAGCTGGTATTTATATAGAAATACCTCCACTCAAATCCAGCAGCCAATCACAGCCCAAGCAATGGACTATCCCACTTTAGCACAATGAGATGCTCCATGGCACCATAAATCGCTCTTTCTCAAGGCTGAATTATTATTCACTTAGCTTTCTCCACAACTGAGTGTTTATCTCGACCACGTGATTTTTCTACAAAACCATTAAGACCCAAATACTAGTTAGACGATAAAAAAATCAAACCAAAAATCGGACGAAAAACATAGCTATAACTGTTATATAACGATAAAAAATACTACGTTACTTAAAAATCGAAAACCGAAAAGAGTAAATTAAAGTATACAGTATAAATAAATAATAAAAACAAGTAAAATAAATTAATCTAAATTAATCCAAATAAACAAATAAATAAACAAAGTAACAATCCGATCCCGATAAATTAACCGTTAGATAAAACATGTAAAAATAATCAATCCAAATAAATAAATGAAGTAATAAACAAATTAAAAACTGCTCCCGCCAAAATAATAGTTAGAATAAATTACAGCAATCAACCCCAAAATTGAATAAATAGCTTTAATTTTCTTTCCAAACCAAAACAAAACTATTAAATAAGCGATATAGAGATTTTTTACTACTTTGATAAAACACCGATTAAAATAAAAATAAATATATAAGATAAGAAATAAAAAATAAAAATAAACAAATAAAAAGTAAAAATGAATAAAAACAAGCAAAATAATTTAACCTAAATAAATAAACGACTTCCGGCAAAATAACCGCCAAAGTAGACTACCCACAATGCATCACCGACCCGGATATATAAATAGCCGAGAAAAAAAACAGCACCCGTGGCCTGACGATTGCGTCTAGCATGAAACAGACTGTCGCCTTTAAGTGTTTACTTCAATGTTCACTTATATATATATATATATATATATATTGAACGATAAAAAATATTAAAAAATTAAAATTTTCAGACACACTGGGTTGTATATTAATAATTTTTGTTGTATTATTTGAATTAGCTTCCTCGACTAGTTTCGGCCGTCATCAGGAGAAAAGAAATTCTTGCTTGTTAGTAGCAGTGAACTACGAGAGTAAATGACTGTCTTTGAAGAAAGTGAACTTCATCTGTAGTTTTCATTTGTTTTTTGTTTTATCGTTAATTTTGGTCAGACCTCATGTGTATATATATATGTATATATATATATATATATATATATATATATATATATATATATATATGTGTGTGTGTGTGTGTGTGTGTGTGTGTGTGTGTACGTGTGTGTGTACGTGTGTGTACGTACTGCCAGTCAAATAGACACGATACATCAGTTTTAAAATGAATTTTTAAAATGAAATATCTTTCTTGATGCTTTTATTTTAATTTCAAACTAATAGGTTAGATTTAATATTTCCATTAAGTAATTTCCTGTATTTCAAAACTAATTTAAATTGACTGGAAGTAGTTTTCGCTTTGGAATTGTTGACTTTAGCGTCATTTTTAGCCATATTTAATGGAATTCACTTCATTAAAAAATCTTCCAAAATAAAATATTCTTTTCTGAGATTTTATCTCAGAAACATTAGCTGAGTTAACGTTTAATTAATCTGAAAGAAATATTACTTAATTTAAGTTTAAAATATCACAGAAATGCCTCTTTGACACTGCAGTAGCTGTTTATTTAAGGTGTCGACAGGTTGACTAACAGAAAGAAGTTTATCCAATGTTTTCCTACGATCTGTAAAAATTAATTGATGAATATAACGTGAGTGCCTTTTTTTATATAATTTTCAATACTTTAAAATAAATACTTTAAAATAAGTACTTTAAAATTTAGGAAAATATTCTCCGTAATCTAACATTATGTTGAATTATTTATACTTTGGCTTTTAATTTACTATAGTTATCGCTCTTATTTTCTGATAACGTCGTCCGCATTTATCAGATCATCCAATAAGTTCTGTCCGAATTTTGAATAAAGAAAACAAGTGACCAAATGTTACATTTAATTACAGATTCAATCAACAATGTATTTTCCCTGATTATCTATGACTTCCTTCCATCTATTAACAAGCTTACTAATTCCATTACTGTAAACTTATTTTGGATTTGATTCGAACAACTCACAAATGTCAGTTTTAACCTCTTCCTGTGTTACAAAAGCTGTTTCTTCCAAATGATTCTGTAAGCTACGAAACAAATGGTAGTCTGAAGGAGCAAGATCGGGAAATTAAGGTGGATGAGGAATTTTCTCCCAACCAAGTTCTTCGATCTTTTGTGACGTGATTCTTGCTGTGTGGGGTTGCGCATTGTCCTAATGAAACATCACCCCTTTTCGATTGACTAGAGCAGGTCTTTTTTTCCTCAAAGCTTGGTTCAAACGTTCTAATTGCGGACAGTATATTTGAGCATTAATTGTTGCATTAGGTGGTAAGAATTCAAAGTGGATTAATCCTTGGCGATGTCACCAGATTCAAAGAAGAACCTTTTGCCCATGAAGTTCCCTTCTCGGCTGTGGCTGGGGTCCTTCCCCTTTACCAAGCCATTGCCTACGACGCTTAACATTTCGATAAAAGATCCATTTTTCGTCGCCAGTCACAAGTCTATCCAAAAAGGATGAAACAAGTTGACGAGAATGGAGAGAAGAGCAGATGTCAACTCGGGATTTGAGGTTGTTTTCAGACAATTCATGAGGCACCCATTTTCCAAGTTTAGGAACTTTTCCAAGTTGTTGAAGATGACGATGAACAATTGTATGGTTTGAACTGAGAACCACTGCCAATTCCTCAACTGATAAAGCAAGATTTTCTTCAAGGGCTGCTTCAAGAAGCTTTTCATCAAACTCAACTGGACGTCCGGTTCGATCTTCATCTTCAAGGATGAAATCTCCACCTCTGAATTTTGCAAACCATTTTCTGCAAGTTCTTTCATTCACACATTCCTCTCCATAAACTGAGTGAATGTTTCGAGCCGCTTCGGCTGCTGAGTTTCCTTTCTTGGACTCATAAAGCATTATCTGCCTCAAATGATTCTTGGCTACTTCCATGTTAGCATGGTTTTAATCAAACAAAATTTAATATTATTGTTCTCTGAAATAAAATTTGATCGGTTTAAATGCATCTAAACATAAAAATAATATTTAGCTCCATTAGACATTATAAAATACTCTTTAAATTTCGTTCATTTTAGCAAAAAGTTAAAATTCGGACATAACTTATGGGATGACCTGATATAAAAATCAGCACATTTATACACATACGAAAAGCAGTGAAAATTCTTTTTAAAATATTGGTGTTCGATGAATTGTACTAAGCTTTTCTATTTATGATTAGTAAATATAGTTTTATTTAATAAGAATATCCCCTAAAAGATACCAAATAATACAGAAATTTAACAGGTTTAAAGCTTTTTAAAAATGAAAACAATTCTTTTAAAAATACATTATTCATCGAAAAATTTATTTTTATTAAGACAATAGTGTTCATAATATATCTGATATCTATACTTATTTATTTTCAGCTATCGGCCTGAAATATATATATTTGGTAACGATATATAAATATTTTCATATATAAAGAACAGTTTTAGGAGAAAGAAACATTACAAAGTGGAAAATACTTCCAAGCTCCCCACTATCATTTTTTAAATTCAATGAAAAACAAAAGACTCATAAGATATTTCAAAATAGAAAAGCGGTCCTTCTTAACAAACCCAACAAATCAAAAGATATATAGTTCGTTCGACCAACTATATCACAAATACAACAGGAAAGATTTCAGCTAAACTCAACTAAAATTTGTCACGACTACGTCTAAAACAATAAAAAAAATGATACTAGACAAAATAAGAAGGTAAAATTTGAAGGGTTAATTTACTCCATTGCCTATAATAATTGCCACAATCGGAGAAACCTGAAAGAATTTAAATAAAATATTATATGATCACAAAAGCAGTATTTCACAAAACAATACATTAAATGCAAAAGCTACTCACAAAACGAAACTGACCGCAATTTTGATATAAAAAAATGCTACGCTAATTCAAAGAGAAAACAATTCACCAAAACGGAAATATTTAGAAAGTGCCTTAATCTCGAGATCATCCACACTAAATTCGTGTACAAGTTCTTACAAGGTTTCCCCATTCTTGGTATATCTTTTACTATTACAATGTGAAATTTAATAATAAAAATAATACAATGTGGAATTTAATAATAAAAATAATACACTATTCACATTATTCGGACTATTGTCCTCATCTTTGTCGCCATATTTATCACAACGTTTCGGCCGTTGTACGTTCCGCTTTCTTCAGGTGGTTGGAATGTCGAACTGAACCCTTTATTTCACTCACTGAGGTAGACTGTTCTAGTTCCAGTGAGCGAAATAAAGGGTTCAGTTCGAAATTCCAACCACCTGAAGAAGGCCGGAGCGTACAACGGCCGAAACGTTGTGATAAATATGGCGACAAAGATGAGGACATTAGTCCGAATAATGTAAATAATGTACATAATACCTCATCTCAGAAAATATAGACTCCAAAAAAATACTATGTGGAATTTAATAATAAAATTGATGGAAACATAAACAAAACGAAAAAGAATCTAAATCGGCTACCGAAAAACACATTTTTTTTAAAATTCAAGTACTTTTTGCATTATATTTTTTCATCTTGTATGCTACCTGAATTTTGTCAAAAAGAAAATAGTTTCTATGCCTGATGATGATCGGAGGAGACATCGAAAGTACTTTCATATTTAAGCAAGACCTAATACAGTTTCTAATTTTAAAAAAAAACAAGGATCATGACATTCATCGAGTGGGTAGTGGGTTAATGCATATTTAAAATTTGTTAGCGAATTGAATTCGCCATTTTATATCATTAACTTTATTAACTGCTTCCAACCCACAACGGATATTCCAGTATAATACTTTTGCTGGTTTATATTTTCTTTGGGGAAAATTGTGGCCTCATAAACTGCATTTTCAGTCAAAAATAATCCTCCCACCGGGCACTCAGTTTTAACTTTACAATTACAGGTAGAAGTATTTTCTTGTATTTGATTCATATGAAATTCTTTAATCCAGTTATTATTATATGTATGTGTGTATATATGTATATGTACGTATATATATATGTGTGTGTGTGTGTCTGTGTCTGTGTGTGCGTGTGTATGTACATATGTATGTTTATATGTGTATGTGTGTATATATATGTTTCTATATATGCATATATGTGTATATATGTTTATATGCATGCATATGAATATGTGTGTAGATGTGTGATAATATTATTAATCTTTCTGTGTGTTGTGTGTGTTTTATGTATGTGCGTATGTGTATGTATATAGGTGTGTGCATATATTTATATGTATATATATGTATATGTGTGTAGATGTGTGATAATATTATTATTTTGTGTGTTGTGTGTGTTTTTATGTATGTGTGTATATAGATGTATATATGTAGATATATACATATGTTCTTAGGTGTAGATATGTGAATTTGTGTATATATTCGGGTATATGTGTATATATACGTACGTAAGATGTATATGTGATTATTTTATGTAATGGGATCTATATAAGTGTATCTTTTTGTATATGTATGTAAATATATGTATAAGAATAGGTATACGTATGAATATACGCGTATATTTAAGTTTTTTTTTTATTTCTGTTATGGTCCGGTTCCTTGTACCACGGTGATAGTCCAAGGTAGAACCAATAAAGAAGAACGCGATCACAGGTATGGAATAACACAGATATATTACAAACAGGAATATATACAGAGAAAAAGAAAGTGTTAGTACGAACAATCAGGTTTAGTAGTAATTGTCTGAACGCGACTCTGTTTCGGACTGCCTCTGACTCGACTGACTGACACGCTCTGACTGACTGACAGACTCCTGACGGACTTCACTCCAGACTTCAGACTGAACGGTATTTAGTCACCCCCGCCAACCACGAGGGCATCATGTGGCACAATGCCGGTTTAACGTGGGATCTCCGAGACCGCGGGATCTCCGATCTGCCATTTGAACACCGTATAAACGGGTTCAGGGTCGGTTTACCTCCCTGAAAGAGACTCCGCCCTTCGGCGTAGACCCGTTCGGGTTCCTCTCTGCCTTCGGGCAGAGAGTTCAACCGATCAGCCGGTCAGCCGGTCAGCCGACTTCGAACTGAACGGTATTTAGCCCCCCACCCCGAGAGCATCATGTGGCACAACGTGGGATCTCCAAGCCCGTGGTCTCGGCCAGAAATATGCCCTTTGATCCCGTATAAATGGGTTCAGGGTCGGTTTACCTCCGCGAAAGAGACTCCTTCGGGTTCCTCCCCGTGCGAAGGCAGAGAGTTCAACCGAGCAACCGATCTGCCGGTCGCCCGACTTCAGACTGAACAGTATTTAGTAAAACCTCCCACGAGGGCATCATGTGACATAAGGCCGGTTTAAAGTGGGATCTCCGAGCCCGTGGGCTCGGCCAAAAATATGCCCTTTGAACCCGTATAAACAGGTTCAGGGTCGGTTTACCTCCCTGAAAGACACTCCGCCCTTCGGTGTAACCTCGTTCGGGTTCCTCTCCGCCCGAAGGCAGAGAGTTCAACCGATCAGCTGGTCAGCCGGTCGCCCGACTTCGGGCTGAACTCCCTGCTTCCTCTTGAGGTGCAGTATTTATTACGTATGGAATAGTCGATTATGTTATTATGGGTAAGGTCCCATAACAATTTACTTTGCTGAATTTCCCATCAAAATAAGGTTACTAAACAAATTTACCAAACAACATTATTATTTTTATATTTTTATTTTTATATTTCATTTTTTTGGATTTTACTCTTCATTTTTTATCTAATTATTTTCATTCTTTTTATTATTATTATAATTAATAATATTATTTTTAGTAGTAGTAGTAAGTAATCTGATTATTAATATGAGATTAATATTAAATATCTAATATTTAATTAACATTAAATTAACATTTTTAACATTAATTAACATTTTTTTATTTACCATTTATAAACTTTAATTTTTAAATTTTAAAATTCAAATTTAAACTTATTTTAACCTTTATTATTATTGTTATTAATAATATTATTCATTTATACGCTTCTTTTTAAAATTTAAAAAAATGAATAATCTTTAATATATTATCCTATATTAATTACAATTGCATTAATCAGGATTAATAATATTAATAATATTATTAATATATCTTATTTTATTCCTACTTTGCTAATAGTCTTTAATACTTTATATATCAACTATAAATTATATTGATGTATTGTTCAAGCGTCACTGAGATATGACTACATATGATAACTCACACTTCCTTCCTCCTCCCACCTCCCCTGTTTTACAATTTGTCTTCCTTTTTTTCTTCTTTTAACTTCCTGTCTAAAAATTATTTAAGAGGTTAAATTGCCTGTTTTTTTAACTGAGTAAACTTGAACCTTAGTAAATTATTAAAGATGGTATAAAAACAACCTTAATCTTACTTTACATTTCCAAGATAGACCTTTCCATAGTCCTCCCACCACCTCTGTCACCTTATAGCAATCTAAAACTATCCCTCAAAAACTTGCATTAAAAATAAAAGAAAGCTAATCCTTTTGTAACTGGAGATGTGACCTGATGAACCAGGAAAAATATTTTTTTCTGGGGAAATAAATTATTGTCATTAAACCTTAAGGTCGTCTCTTCCTTAATTATTTAATTAATATTTGCTCTGTTGTTATATTGAGCTGTCTGGATTACATCCTCTTTTGAATTATTCATATGGATTAACAAACCCTTCATTACCTTATAATATATATATATATATATATATATGTGTGTGTGTGTGTGTGTGTGTGTGTGTGTGTGTGTGTGTGTATTAAATTAATATTTGCTCTGGTGTTACATTGAGCTCACTAAATCTCATCCTCTGGAATTATTCATATGGATTACCAAACCCTTTATTACCTTACTATATATATATATATATATATATATATATATATAATAAGCGCTCTTTTGTCAGTCAGTTTTAACATCATATATATATATATATATATATATATATATATATATATATATATATATATATATATATATATATTTATATACTTATGTTATAATTTTATAAAAAATAATTATATATATATATATATATATATATATATATATAGAGAGAGAGATAGATAGATAGATAGATAGATAGATAGATAGATAGATAGATAGATAGATAGATAGATATAAAGAGAGAGAGGGGCGGAGAAAGAGAGAAAAAAAGAGCGCTCTTCTCTGAGTCAGTTTTAACATATTTCAAATTCTGTTATGCTAATAGGACTCGCCTGGATTACACCAACGGATTACGGATATATATATATATATATATATATATATATATATATATATATATATATATATATATGTGTGTGTGTGTGTAAATATAAATAAATAAATATATATATATATATATATATATATATATATATATATATAATTATTTATATATTATATGTGAAATAATTATATATTAAAAGCGTGAAACCCAGGGTCACAAACTCACATCAATCCAACCAAATATATATATATATATATATATATATATATATATATATATATATATATATATATATATATGTATGTATATTATGAACTAACGCAGCATCTCTTCTTGAATACATGTTTAGGTAAATGTTATCGGGAAAAATTTTTTTTTTAAACTTTTTATGTGCACTTTCCTATCCATTCACAAGTGAAAGTCGGTGAACATTTTCAGTATTGAAAACTGTCTTTTTTATCGAGCGCTTTCAGTTAATTCAGTTCGTCATTTTGAAAATGAAGACGAAAATGGTTCTCCAACAGATTCAGTGATTATTGATGTTAGTTCTTCCCCAAAAATCCAATATTTTAAATGTCGGCATTATGGCGTTTGTGCATTAGAATGACGTCATCAATGAGGCAAAGGATATTCGCCTCTTAGTGCATTGTATCGATCAATTGTTGAAATGATTTAAACTTCCAGTAACTTGACTGCTGATATTATGCAGTTTCAGCTTGTTTATTTTAATAATAAGAGATTAAAAAAAAAAGATGAAGCCTGTTTTACACTTAATATGATATAATATAAATGTATTATTAAAATTATTTGACCTATAACTGGAGAAATACCAATAGGTGCACTTTTATCATGCCAGCACGAATCGTATTTTGGCTGGAAAGGAAACGAGTTAGTCCATGGTATAAGGTGGTGGTTGCATGGTCAAAATATGAATGAGATAATTGTTCAGATTAGTAGAGACAAATGAGAAGTTAATTAAAAAATGTCATTAGTGTGGGTATTTTTTTTTATTTTTTATTATATTTTTTGTGCACTATGGAGAATTAAGAAATATAATATTACACGGGAAACTAATGGCCTCGATTTTGGGGAATGCAAAAGGCATTGTGTTTATTAACTATCTTCAAAAGGGCCACACCATCAATGGAAAGTACTGTGCCAACTTGCTGAAGCAGTTGACTAGTTATTGAGACTAAACATCCAGGAAATCTGAAAAAAACGGGTTATTATTTCATCAGGACGATGCTTCAGTACACGTTCTTGGTTACAATGGCTGTTGTATGTTATTGTGGCTTTGAACTGATTGATCAACCTCTCTATTCTCTTGATTTGGCCCTATCTGACTATCATCTGTTCCCCAACATGAATAAACACCTGTATCGTACTAATGACGACCTTATGCTGTTGATGACATTCTCGACGAACAGGATGAAGGTTTCTTCACTAATGGCATCCAAGCATTACTACATATTTAAATAAAGTGAGTAGACTGCATGGGAGACTTTGTTGAAAAGAAAACACATTTGGTCACATTCTATCTATCTTGAAAATTTCATCCGACTCATATTTTCCTTATATATATATATATATATATATATATATATATATATATATATATATATATTACTAAATTACGAATCAGGTACTTTTGTATTTATTTGATAGTCAACTCTCATGCATTTATTGGGTTGGTGCATAATTATCAGGCGTTTTTGTAGGCGACTTATTTTTTAATAAAAATTGCTGTTTTTGTTTACTTTTTAATAAAAATATTTTATTTTCAGGTTATAAAAATGCTTGTCGATAATCATACGCTCCGGAATAATCATTTAAAAATGTTATTGTTGAATAGTTATGTTTCTTTTCTTCATAATATTGTTTAAAAACGCCTGATAATTATGCAACAAGCCAATAGTCACAATGAACAAACCGCTCGCCATTGTTCTCTAATTAATAAAGAAGACCACTTAATTATTTTTTTCTTTCTCGCCTAAACAAAATGGAATGACTTCATCGCTAACACCTCGATCGTCAAGATGTCGAAAAATGTCACCTGCGGTTGGCAGAGGCTCACATGTCAATGATTGAAAACGACATTATCTTGAGAGCCTCCTATTTACAGATCTAGTCTTTGGCTTGTGGTGAGGTTTAGAGATTACAATGAATAGACTGTCGGAATGAACAGAATATCTGAGTGAAGGACTTAGGCAGTTTTTCACACATCGCATGCCGAGAATGTAAGGTCCTCATAACAGGCTGGCCGATTGTAACTGATAAAGTACTGCAGTGAATAACCTCGTGTTATCATTTTGCCGTACACACATTTCATTACAATAGAAGCTGCGGAATGGATGGCATGGCGAAAGGAGACTAAGCAACCTTCCTTCGGAAGCAGAGCAAGAATAAAAGCAGCAATGTAGGGGCTTCTTTCAGATGCTAAACCTTCTTCTTCTTCATGATGGAGGCCTATATATATATATATATATATATATATATTGCATGAATCATTCATACAAAAAACAGATATAGAAATTAATGATATTAATGGTGAGAATACAGCCTCGCAAACAAATTTAATAAATTACATTAACCCCGAACCTGTAGATGAATGTTATGATCCCTGTTTATAAATTCCAGTTGCATAAGGTCTTTTTTTATTTTTTTACAAACTTTCATCTGTTCCTACAGACATCATCAGGTATGGAAATAGATTTGTTTTTGTTTTTTCAGTAATAACAGGACAACGAAAGAAGAGATGTAATCCGAAATATGTGTTTAGAAATGTGTTATTGTTAATTGTAAGAATTTTTTTGGGAGCGTGCGGTCGCAACACTGAGGTTGAATTTTTAAATTTTAAGGTTGTGCGTTTTTGTACTAATATGGTAATAGGAGAATTCTTTTGTACTGGTAGGTTTTTCAGTCATTGAGGCATGAACTAAATTGTTCAATAAATAAATATGTCAGGAATATATATATATATATATATATATATATATATATATATATATATATATATATATATATATATATGAAAGAGGGAGAAAGAGAGGAGAGATGCAGACAGAGAATAAATGGCTTCATTTTTAATCCTACATTTCCATTACTTCAAACGTTATTATTTAATGGATACTCGTATTTGAAATAGACGACCTCTATCGGCCTGAGCATTCAAAAAATCTTAATAAAGAAAATGTGCGCTTTGGCAGGGATCGAAACTACATCCCGAAATGCAGAAGAAAATACCACCGGACCCGGTGGGGTTACTACTTGGCCACGAAAGAACGTTACAGTTTAGCAAGATTCCATTTTATTTAATATAATAATATTTCAAGTAAGAAAATATATTTAATCATTTCACTCCGATATATATATATATATATATATATATATATATATATATATATATATATATATATATACACACAAGTATATGATTGGTGTATACGGAATAAATTCCAATAACCAAATATATCTAATCATTTCACTCCGATATATATATATATATATATATATATATATATATATATGCACAAGTATATGATTGGTGTATACGGAATAAATTCCAATAACCAACAATTACTATTCCTAAAAGAGTGCTCAATACAGAGTAGAGCGAATATAATTATTTGTTTAAAAAAAATAAATATGACATACAATCACTACAAAAATAGCTATTTTGTTTCAACACCTCTGGTATCTTATCAAGTGATGATGTTGAATGTTGATTGAAGAATAAAGGTGTCACATGAGCTGAAATGACCAATCAAAATACAATTTCAGTTCATGTGACAGCGTTTCCCCTTACGAGGGGTGGTTAATTAATCTGAACCTTTTAAAACTTTTATTCTACAATCTACATTATCAGGAGATAACTGATAACTGACATCCATTAAAACATGGAACTTGGAACTAGAACAGTCTACCCCAGTGAGCGAAATAAAGGGTTCAGTCCGACATTCCAACCACCTGAAGAAATCCGGAGCGTACAACGCCCGAAACGTCGTAATATGGCGACAAAGATGAGGACAATAGTCCGAATAATGTAAATAATCTACATAATACCTCATCTCAGAAATATAGACAGAAACTATTTTAAATCACAAATTTGTATATGGATTAATGGAAAATTACTTACAATATACTACAATGTAAATAATATTACTGGGCAGTAAAAAATATTATAGAAAAATAATAATTATATTTGTCAAGTAATTGTTACAGTAAATGTCCCCTTTGAAGAAATTCCCTAAAATTAGAATAGCGAGGATGTTGTCAACTCCTCATAAAAACATCCTGTTAAAAAAGGGGTTCTGCAATATTTTAAACTACAAGGAAGTAATATTCGTTTCTAATCAGATTAATTAAACATTAAATCAGTTAATCTTTCTCAAATAAAGTCTCAGAAAAATATATTTTTGTTTTTAAATAAATTTTTATACAGAAAATTACGGGATGTTGATAGATTTTAGCCAGCTTTAGAAAAAAAAAATAATTTCAATCGATTAAAATTCGTTTTGAAATAAAGTAAAGTATTTTGCTTATTGGAAATATTAAATTTAATCTATTAGCTTGAAATTAAAACTAAAATAAAAGCTTCAAGATTTTTCAAAATGCATTTCAAAACTTAGGTACCTGTTATATCTCGTGCAAGATATAATAAACAAAGTAACCCGTGAGTTGGTTTTCAATAATGGGTTTATAATCGGATGTAGGTGTGTCAAATACAGAGACAGAGTCGGGAGTATGCTAACCTCAACGGGTGTTAACAAACGAAGACTTTTCGACTGTCCGCTGTGGTCGTACTTAATCGGCAACCAGTCCGTCCATTATCGTGAATAGGGAAGTTGGGTTATATCATCACAACAGTACCGCTTTTCATCGGTGGTACATAAAACGTTTAAAGTAATGTGGAGGTACCTAAAACGTTTGGGAGGAGGAATCGGAGAGCCGAGTTCGAATTCCAGTCGGATCCATTACATTCACTTACGTGCTAATACTCTTGGGAGAAGGTATGAATCCTCTTCTTCTCCAAAAGCTATGGGTAATTAGCAGGACAAACGAGGTTCTATAGCCTTGTGTGGCAACCGGTCTAAGAGAAAGTAACTCTGAATTCAAAATTGTATGTAGCTCTGGCTTAGCACATATTATACAGATAAAGAACAGGATCGTTCGCATTGGCACTATGATCCCAACTGCGGTCGAAAAATGATGATGAAAGTCATGGAAAAGAATAATGAATTTTTCAATAAGCC
>CAHIKZ030004897.1:230000-317500 GCA_903632075.3 Acanthosepion pharaonis | reverse complement strand
TTGAGAATGAACGGATTTTGTTAAAGATTTGTGTGTGTGTGTGTATGTGTGTGTGTATGAGTGTGCGTATGTGTGTGTATACATTATTTTTATTCTAAGAAATCGATACACAATAGCTTTCGTGTTTCAACACTCTGTTGTGCCTCTTTAGGCGATGGTAAATGATTTTTAAGAAGATTTCAAAAGCAAAGTGTTTTTTCGAAAGATAAACGTTGTGGGTGAGGAAACACAAGGTCAGAATTAAAAATAGGACTTGTGGGTTTGTTTTGATCAACCAATTAAGTGCCAGATCGACGCTAAACAGAAAATTAAGCTCAGAGCGTAGAGGTGGAGGTTTCATGACATGATAAACCGAAACATAGACATGTCATCATTTACATTTGCGGAAAACATGCAAGCAACAAATGTATCGTGATTGTAGACAAATATGACTTGTTTGATTTAGACACACACACACACACATACATATATATATATATATATATGTGTGTGTGTGTGTGTGTGTGTGTGTGTGTGTGTGTGTGTGTGTGTGTGTGTACCGGGGTAAATAAGTAGATATGTTCAAAAATTCGCTAAAAAAGAGCATGCCCTGAGGAAAAAAAAGGCTCCAAACTTGATTAAATTTTTTTATCGTCTAAATTAATTAAGAAGAAAGATCAAAGTATTTTTGAAAAAATTTTAATCCTTTCTTACACGTTCGAAATTTTAGCTAAAAGACTTGTTTTGTTTTGTTTCTTGAGTCATCAAAACTGATGTAAAATCAATCAATTCAGCCATTTATTGACAGCTTTGTAAACAAAAATTGAAATTCTCCGTTTAAAAATCTTGTAAAATTCATTTTTAATTTTTTTATACGTTATTTAAGGAAAATTAGAAAATTTAATGTATGCTTAATGTAATTTTTTAGTAGAAAAAAATTTATTTGAAAATAAGCGAAGCATATTTAACACTGGTGATTGGTTTTGGAGGTGTGAATTGACGTTTATATTAATGTACCGACAACTGACGTTTGGACAATTTATCGGACTGAAGGACAGAAGTGACAGCAATTTTAATTTTTAAGTGAACCAGCTTATTTAACTATAAAGTAATTCTTAAAAAGTAATTACTTTCAAAAGTCTAGCATTTATCGATTTCACTTAGGTAATTTTAACGAAGATATGTCCAAAGTCTGCATTGTATTCTTCCCTAAAATTGAATCTAAAAAGAAAAAATAATAATTGCAGTATATCTTTCACTGAAAAAGAAAAAAAATATATTTAAAAAACGAAAAGAAAATATTTAGTGAAATATGTAAAATAAAATAAAAAAAAGATGAAAATTAAAAATTTTGAAATGCGACGATGATGGTCGCTCAGAGAATTTGATACGCTATGAGAAGAAACAATTCAATCACCCGTGACATTATTTCAGAGTTGTGCTTCCGTACTTTTGTTGGAGACGATTTTAATACATATTTGGCATAATTTTTATTGTAAAAATACACCGTTTCGCAGATTGTAATTTTTCAAATTTAAGATCTGTAAAATAGATCTTTTAATAAGAGCATTTCCAGATACGCACAGATTCAAGCTTTATTTTAAAATATTTAAAAAATTTTATCACATTTTGTATTTAAAATTTAAAAAAAAAAGAAAACAATTCTTGTAAAAATTCATTTTGCATCGAAAAAATATTTTAGCTTCAGATAAAAATGTCCTTAATATGTATTATTTAGAAAAGGCATTAAAAGCTTCTTTTTTTTTTAATTAAATATTGTTTTAGTTTTAATGGGCGATGTATTTAACAATTCAGATCTAAAGTTTGTGCAGAAACATTAATCGATTTACAAAATAATCTATGATTTATATTCTTCAAAATCTTCTGTATTTAATAAAAAAACAAACAAAATACAGTTACAGATTTGTGATTTTCAAGTTTTCATAAAATTAAGTAAGTGGGGGTAACAGATGCAAAAAATAAAATGACCATGAGTTTCAAAAAAAAAAAAAAACATTTCTAAAATAATTTCAATCATTTTCAATAAGTTCTGAAAGTTTCATTAAAATCCGACAGTCATTTGATTTTTTGCAAGAATTTTAATATTAATGTATTTTTCAACTGAAAAAAGTGCGAAAAAAACTAATGCTAAATATTTACGCGACCTCTGACCTAAAAAAAAAAACAGATTTTCAACGAAAATTTCAAACGTGATACAAAAAAATAAAAATACTTGATCAACCTTTGGAAGTAAAGTCTGAGGATCCGCAGTCCTTTTAAAAGGGCTATGGTGAAATAATTTATTACATGGAACCTTAAAGTGGTCTGTTTTTATTTAAATTATTTGCTCTGGATTTACATTGAGCACTCTGGATTTAATCCTCCTTAGGTTTAACCATACGGATTACCTAGTTTTTTCATAAACTATATATATATATATATATATATATATATATATATATATATATATATATATATATATATATATAAATTATTTTTTTTAAAAATATGATTCCTTCGCTACATAAGAGTTCTCATGTTTCAAAAATGAGAGCCGAAAACCTCAATATAATTATTAAAATTAAATTCAGTTAAAATATCAAGCCCTGTTTGATGCTCTACTTCTGTATGGAACACTGTCTTTTAGAAATAAAATCAAAAATACTAAAGAACTCCGCATTATTTACCTAACGTGTTCTTTCCTATTTTTCTACATATCTGCATACACACACACACATATATATATATATATATATATATATATATATATATATATATATATATATATATATATTGTTGTGGTAGGATCCACCTAATTTGCATAGTGGAGTACCGACCATATAAATATGGTTGGTCCCGGGAAGAGAGGGAGGAATCAAGAGATTCAACCAGAGACTCTGACCGACTGCGACTAAGTCAACACATTCTCCAGGAACGGTCTTCCCAAGAATATACAAAAGACTATATGTAAATATTGTGTACACTTTCTTGTTTCAATACATTTTGTTCTAAGTACATTTTGTGTTGCATTATTATTCCATGCATTAGTCAAGTTTCAACATATATATATATATATATATATATATATATATATATATATATATATATATATATATATATATACACCCGTGCTGACAAAATTGGCGAGAAAGAATGTATTATGAGTAACATATACATTGTAGTATATTGTAAGTAATTTTTCATTAATCTATATACAATTTTGTGATTTAAAATAGTTTCTGTCTATATTTCTGAGATGAGATGAGATTATTTATTCGGACTATTGATTTTGTCGCCATTTACAACGTTATTCGTATCTGTCTATATTCTGAGATGAGGTTTATGTAGATTATTTACATTATTCGGACTATTGTCCTCATCTTTGTCGCCATATTTATTACAACGTTTCGGCCTTTCAGTATCTGTCTATATTTCTGAGATGAGGTATTATGTAGATTATTTACATTATTCGGACTATTGTCCTCATCTTTGTCGCCATATTTATTACAACGTTTCGGCCTTTCAGTATCTGTCTATATTTCTGAGATGAGGTATTATGTAGATTATTTACATTATTCGGACTATTGTCCTCATCTTTGTCGCCATATTTATTACAACGTTTCGGCCTTTCAGTATCTGTCTATATTCCTGAGATGAGGTATTATGTAGATTATTTACATTATTCGGACTATTGTCCTCATCTTTGTCGCCATATTTATTACAACGTTTCGGCCGTTGTACACTCAGGCCTTCTTCAGGTGGTTGGAATGTCGAACTGAACCCTTTATTTCACTCACTGGGGTATACTGTTCTAGTTCCAAGTTTTAATGGATGTCAGTTATCAGTTATCTCCTGTTAAATTCCCTGTGAAAGTTCTCCACTGCCTTAACCGGGTATTGAACTCACACACTTTGGGTCCTGTCACTGGATCTAACCAACGCCTTTATCCACTGTGCCATGTGTCCTTAAAATAGTTTGTTTTACCGTTAATAAATGAACGGTGTACAATTTATAAAAACGTAGGAAAAGATATCCTTATTTTATCCTAATAAATGTTACACATTTACACATAAAATTATGTCTACTGCAAAAATTCCCAAAGCACAAAAATTCTTTTTGCAACTTTTGGAATGTTTGATTATTCCTTGAGAGTCCGTAGATTCAATCTGTAATCTCAGAAAAAAAAAATAGAGTTTAGTACCGCTCCCCTAGCTATAGGTAAACAGTAGGACAGACCGTGTTTTTAGCCTTGGATGGTAACTGGTCTACCGCAGAAAGAAATGGCAGCAAAAATTCTGCCTCGTCAGTCATGTATCGAAAGATACATGATCGCCTAAACGTGTATCACGCATGGCACTGACTGACTATGGGTAAATAGCAGGACAGACCGGGTTCTATAGACTTGGATTGCAATTGGTTTACCGCAGAAAGAAATGGCAACCTACTGCGGGAAGAAATCTGTCTCGTCAGTCATGTATCGAAAGATACATGATCGCCTAAACGTGTATCACGTATGGCACATAACTGACTGACTATGGATAAATAGCAGGGCAGTCTGAGTTGTATAGCCTTGGATAGCAATTGGTCTACCGCAGAAAGAAATGGCAACCTACTGCGGAAGAAATCTGCCTCGTCAGTCATGTATCGAAAGATACATGATCGCCCTAAATGTGTATCACGTATGGCACATAACTGACTGTTATAGAGCCTTAGGTGGCAACTGGTCTACCGCAGAAAGAAATGGCAACCTACTGCTGGAAAAAATCTGCCTCGTCAGTCATGTATCGAAAGATACATGATCGCCTAAATGTGTATCACGTATGGCACATAACTGACTGTTATAGAGCCTTAGGTGGCAACTGGTCTACCGCAGAAAGAAATGGCAACCTACTGCTGGAAAAAAATCTGCCTCGTCAGTCATGTATCGAAAGATACATGATCGCCTAAATGTGTATCACGTATGGCACATAACTGACTGTTATAGAGCCTTAGGTGGCAACTGGTCTACCGCAGAAAGAAATGGCAACCTACTGCTGGAAAAAATCTGCCTCGTCAGTCATGTATCGAAAGATACATGATCGCCTAAATGTGTATCACGTATGGCACATAACTGACTGTTATAGAGCCTTAGGTGGCAACTGGTCTACCGCAGAAAGAAATGGCAACCTACTGCTGGAAAAAATCTGCCTCGTCAGTCATGTATCGAAAGATACATGATCGCCTAAATGTGTATCACGTATGGCACATAACTGACTGTTATAGAGCCTTAGGTGGCAACTGGTCTACCGCAGAAAGAAATGGCAACCTACTGCTGGAAAAAAATCTGCCTCGTCAGTCATGTATCGAAAGATACATGATCGCCTAAATGTGTATCACGTATGGCACATAACTGACTGTTATAGAGCCTTAGGTGGCAACTGGTCTACCGCAGAAAGAAATGGCAACCTACTGCTGGAAAAAAATCTGCCTCGTCAGTCATGTATCGAAAGATACATGATCGCCTAAATGTGTATCACGTATGGCACATAACTGACTGTTATAGAGCCTTAGGTGGCAACTGGTCTACCGCAGAAAGAAATGGCAACCTACTGCTGGAAAAAAAATCTGCCTCGTCAGTCATGTATCGAAAGATACATGATCGCCTAAATGTGTATCACGTATGGCACATAACTGACTGTTATAGAGCCTTAGGTGGCAACTGGTCTACCGCAGAAAGAAATGGCAACCTACTGCTGGAAAAAATCTGCCTCGTCAGTCATGTATCGAAAGATACATGATCGCCTAAATATGTATCACGTATGGCACATAACTGACTGTTATAGAGCCTTAGGGTGGCAACTGGTCTACCGCAGAAAGAAATGGCAACCTACTGCTGGAAAAAAATCTGCCTCGTCAGTCATGTATCGAAAGATACATGATCGCCTTAGCGCATAACTGACTGACTCTTACTGTGAACTGTGTCGCCGTTGTTGAGTGTGTGGGGGGGGTCTCTTTGTAATTTGTCAACGCAGTCGCATTTATACGTCTGGACACTGGACATCAATGGACTTTTGTTCGTCTCATGTCAAAATTTTTCACACTGCCCCTTAGTTGTTACAGACAAAAGAAAAATTCATATATATATATATATGGTGTCTTCGATAGATAGATAGATAGATAGATAGATAGATATACGCGCGTATTGGTGTATATGAACGAGGGCAACTGTACGCACGAGTGTATACTAATTTTCAGGAGGGTGTGTGTACATGTGTGTGTGTACATGTGTGTGTGCGCGCACCCACACGCACATTTGTGTTTGTGTGTGTGTGTGTGGAGGTAAGGACGTGCTTTCTGACTAGAAGCTGTCGCGCCTCCTTGACAAGAATTAGCGACATCAGATTACAAATTCAAAGAGCACGCCAAGAACTTCGCTCGCTAAGCGACATCAGATTACCGATAAGCGAGCGAGCGAACCGACCGACGTGCAGCCAAACAGACAGACAGGCACAACACTCTCGCACACTTACAAACACACACACACGCACGCACACGCACACTAAGACATGCACTTACATACAATTGCACACACGCACATACACACTAAGACATGCCCTTACATACAATTGCACACACACACACACACACACTTGCACGAGCACAGACATTTACACACATACCCCCCCCCACACACACACACACTTACACAGACACTTTTCTCCCACATTCCATAAATAGCGCGTATAGTTAAAGCGTTACTTCGTTATAAGATGTCGTACGGGCGCGAGTTTCAGAAACACTCGCTACAGAATATATTTGGGAGGGGCGGATAGGAGGAGAGGGAGAGGGGAGTAGAGGGGGGAGAGGAGATGTGGAGGGGAGGGGGTACTGATAGCAAGGTCCAAGGGCCAATTAATTTAGGGGGTAGAGATTGTAAAAGGACTAATCAGAGAGTGCTACGCGGATGAGTGGTAAAAAATATCGGTTAATCCCGGACATAAAGAGAGCAAGATTGTCGTACTCAGGGAAGCATTCTCTCGGGAGTAACAGCTCCGTGGAACTTACTTTCTGTCAAAGGAACCCCGAAGGGAATGGGGATGGTGTGCCACCGTGAACAAGACATGGAGCGCCCTAGCTGTGAAGATCCGTGCATTTGGATCTAAGGAATGTAACTGGTCCGAACATCCTCATTGATTGATGAATTTGTTCTTTTTTATGGCTTATCAACCTTTTGCAGGTTATTTAAAGTCAGAAAATATTTTGGGTTCTAAACGAGATAATATTTTACTGGTAAAAATCCTACTAATTAATCCATAGCTGAGGGGGAAAAAAGAGGGTATTTGCGTATATAATGAACTCAACTCTCCGATTTCCAATTCTTAGCTGTTATGCATTACACCACTTGCGCATCCAATGATGAGTATTCCCAAACGGTCGCCCATCTACGTACTGACCAGGCTCGACGTTGCTTAACTTCGGTGATTATACGAGAATCGTTGTTGCAACGCGATATGGCCGTAAGCTCTCCGAACATCCGCCATATTAATTGCGATATAATAGGGAAAGATGCATGACGTTTCGTGTGTGGGATAAGGGTTTTTAGTCAGCGCTTTTGAACTCTGCCTAATGAGAATTGCAATGGCAGCAGTCTTCCATTATTGGTCTGATCTGATTCAGCCAACATGTAAATTAGAAACGGAAGACACCAAAGACAAACAAGTACAACTGTGACCTTATGTGACACTGGTAAGAAGGAAAGGAAAGGGTTAATTTGGAATATGATTTGGAAGAGACAGAGAGGTTTAAACGCATGAGATGACATATAGATTTATGTCCGCTTGTCTAAAAGTGTAAGTGCCAAGACAATGTCTCATAATTACCAGGAAGAAAGAAGAGGTCAATTAAGTATAATATTTGATAATCTTGAGAACAATAGAGGAATCAAAGACTGGCTTATGCCTGTCGTTCAACGAGCAGAAATGGTTTCGCTGACCTTAGGAATTTATCCTGCATTGAAAGAATTCAGATAGGGTACGGCCGTGTGGCTATCATTGGTACAATTATTGAAAATTAAACAGATAATTACAATTAATGACAAAAGGTTAAGACCTTCTTTCTACCCACGCATTTTGAAAGCCGGAGTCGTCAAAGACACATCTGAGGTTGGGGGCTAAGATCAGATACCAAGACAGAGAGGGACATTATCCCTGTTCATTTGGAATAATAGTGCGAGGTATAGATATGATTAGTTATACGAGCGGGCCAATACCCGCAACCACTACCCGTAGGAAGACGGGATCTCCCAAATTTGGAGAGATAATTAATATTATTAACCAGACAACAAAGTACCTTTGTTGTAACCGTTACAGAAACCTGGAGAAACCAGGATGAATTACCAATTTTGGATCAAAGTTAATACAAACGGAACGTTCGTGCGACCCATGCAGTTTCAATTGGAGGAAGAGTTGCAGACAAAAGACCAGACAACAGCGAAGCAACTGCTGAAACCCATGTTTCACCTTTTTTTTTCCTTTTCCGCCATTGTTTACACCCACTACAAGTCCCAAGTAGAGAGACCCTGCATGCATTTGTGCATGTGTGCACTTGTTTGTGTATATATATATATTTGTACGCTTGTGTAAGTACATGCGAGTCTGTGTCTTTGCGTGTGTTAATTAAAATTGACATTAAATAAGTGAGATGTCCGTGTCTATAGCTATCATCTGATGAATCTGGGTCATCTTAGCCGCATTCGATTAATGGTAAAAACTAGTTTGGGCATTTAAATTTTAAAAAAATAATTAAATTTAAAGAAAGCCATATAAGAGAACTGATATTATGTAGCAGTTCATTACTCTTTTCTTTGTCGCTAACGAAATTTTCCTGTTTGTTAATACGTTGCTTAGCTTTTGAAAGGCATCTTTCGCTATGCCAATACGCCTTCGCATTTCTGTGTCTCGCTTTCCGGCCTTTGTTCAAACACTTCCCAGATTGCAGTACTCTTTTCTTTGTCGCTAACGAAATTTTCCTGTTTGTTAATACGTTGCTTAGCTTTTGAAAGGCATCTTTCGCTATGCCAATACGCCTTCGCATTTCTGTGTCTCGCTTTCCGGCCTTTGTTCAAACACTTCCCAGATTGCAGTACTCTTTTCTTTGTCGCTAACGAAATTTTCCTGTTTGTTAATACGTTGCTTAGCTTTTGAAAGGCATCTTTCGCTATGCCAATACGCCTTCGCATTTCTGTGTCTCGCTTTCCGGCCTTTGTTCAAACACTTCCCAGATTGCAGTACTCTTTTCTTTGTCGCTAACGAAATTTTCCTGTTTGTTAATACGTTGCTTAGCTTTTGAAAGGCATCTTTCGCTATGCCAATACGCTTTCGCATTTCTGTGTCTCACTTTCCGGCCTTTGTTCAAACACTTCCCAGATTGCAGTACTCTTTTCTTGTCGCTAACGAAATTTTCCCGTTGCTTAGTTTGTTATGCCAATACGTTGCTTTCTGTGTCTTTTCCGGCCTTTGTTCAAAAGGCATCTTTCGTTGTCTTTATGCCAACGCGCCTTCGCATTTCTGTGTTCTCTAATATTTCCGGCCTTTGTTCAAACACTTCCCAGATTGCAGGACAACTCTTTTCTTTGTCGCTAAAATTTAGAAATTTTCCTGTTTGTTAATACGTTTGCTTAGCTTTTGAAAGGCATCTTTCGTCGTGAAAATGCCAATATTTCGCCTTCGCATTTCTGTCTCGCTTTTATATGCCTTTGTTCAAACACTTGAATATTTTCGAGTTCAGATATTCCCAGATTGCAGTTACTCTTTTTTCTTTGTCGCTAACGAAATTTTCCTGTTTGTTAATACGTTGCTTAAATGTCTTTTGAAAACTAGCAGGCATCTTTTTAATCAGACAATTCGCCATTGTCCTCCTACGCTATTTTTTTACATTTAAGGAAAAAAAAAAACGTTTCTGTGTCTCGCTTTCCGGCCTTTGTTCAAACACTTCTTTAAATGCTATGATTTTGGCAGTACTTTTTCCCTTCAGTATCGGTTTGAAATGAGGTAACGAAATTTTCCTGTTTGTTAATTACGTTGGCCCTTCAGTATCTGTCTTTTTCTGAAATGGCATCTTTTTACGGACTATTGTCCTCATCTTTGTCGCCATATTTATTACAACGTTTCTTTCAGTATCTGTCTATTTTCTGTGTCTCATTTTCCATTATTCGGCCTTTTTTCAAACAACTTCCCAGATTGCAGTTTCCGAAATGAGTCTTTTCTTTGTCGCTAACGAAATTTTCCTTTGTTTGTTAATACGTTTCGCCCTTCAGCTTTTTCTGAAAGGCATCTTTTCGACTATTGTCCTCATCTTTGTCCCAATTTATTACAACGTTTCTTTCGCATTTCTGTGTCTCACTTTCCGGACTTTGTTCAAACACTTCCCAGGTTGAGATGAGTATTATGTACTTATTTACTTTTCGTTGTCTATTTATGCCAACGCGCCCTTATTTACATTATTCGGACTATTGTCCTCATCTTTGTCGTCATTTTATTAATGTCGTACTTATTTACCCTATCTAATATTAAAACAACTTTCCCAAATATTTAAATTGTTGTACTTGATTGTCCTCATTTTGTTATTTATTCCAATTTGTAAGTTTGTCTTTCTGAAGAAGTCATTATTCAGACGTACCATGTCGCCGAATCGTCGCCCTTCACATGGCAACGGAGATGAGGACATAACAGTCCGAACTATTGTCCTCATCTTTGTCGCCATATTAGTTTCGGCCCTTCAGTATCTGTAAATAATAACAATATTCATCTCATCTTTGAAATATAGACAGATTTTGAATGGGTAGATCTTATTTACATTTTCGGACTAATAGCAGCCATTTTATTTTCGCAGGAATCGGAAATGAGGAATTTGAATATTTTATTCGATCTTTGTTATTTATTAGAATTTCTCACATTCCATGTGGAGGAAGTGTTATATTTTCTCTATTGCTGACGTGTGTTGAAATTCATAATTCGCTTATTATATTTCAAAATGTCTTATTGCTGAAACTAGCAGTCTTATTGTCAGAATGTTTAATCAGACAATTTACTATGTAAAACTTTCCCCTTCAGCTATTTTTTTCTGAAATGAGGTAAGGAAAAAATTCGGACTATTGTCCTCTTCCCGCCATATTTACACAAAATATATCAAGTTACCAGAATTTCATTTACGTTTTCCTACTTTGTCTTTTAAATTTCGCCCTATATCTGTCTATTTCTTTAAAACATTATTCGGACTATTGTCCTCATAGTCGCCATCCAACTTCAGTATCGGTCTATATTTCCGAAATGAGGTATTATGTACATTATTTACATTATTCGGACTATTGACCTCATCTTTGTCGCCATATTTATTACAACGTTTCGGCCCCAGTTCTGTCTATATATCTGTCTATATTTCTGAGATTTCGGCCCTTCAGTATCTGTCTATTATGTACATTATTTTACATTATTCGGACTATTGTCCTCATCTTTGTCGCCATATTTATTACAACGTTTCGGCCCTTCAGTATCTGTCTATATTTCTGAAATGAGGTATTATGTACATTATTTACATTATTCGGACTATTGTCCTCATCTTTGTCGCCATATTTATTACAACGTTTCGGCCCTTCAGTATCTGTCTATATTTCTGAAATGAGGTATTATGTACATTTTATTTTCGGACATTATTTGTCGCCATATTTACAACGTTTCGGCCCTTCAGTATCTGTCTATTTTCTGAAATGTCCTCATCTTTGTCGCCATATTTATTACAACGTTTCGGCCCTTCAGTATCTGTCTATATTTCTGAAATGAGGTTCAGTATTGTCTATATTTGAGATGAATAATTATTTACATTATTCGGACTATTGTCCTCATCTTTGTCGCCATATTTATTACAACGTTTCGGCCCTTCAGTATCTGTCTATATTTCTGAGATGAGGTATTATGTACACTATTTACATTATTCGGACTATTGTCCTCATCTTTGTCGCCATATTTATCACAACGTTTCGGCCCTTCAGTATATCTGTCTATATTTCTGAGGTGAGGTATTATGTACATTATTTACATTATTCGGACTATTGTCCTCATTTTGTCGCCATATTTATTACAACGTTTCGGCCCTTCAGTATCTGTCTATATTTCTGAAATGAGGTATTATGTACATTATTTACATTATTCGGACTATTGTCCTCATCTTTGTCGCCATATTTATTACAACGTTTCGGCCCTTCAGTATCTGTCCTGTACATTATTTACATTATTCGGACTATTGTCCTTCTTTGTCGCCATATTTATTACGTTTCGGCCCTTCAGTATCTGTCTATATTTCTGAAATGAGGTATTATGTTTCGGTCCCTTCAGTTTCGGCCCTTCATCTGTCTATATTTCTGAAATGAGGTATTATGTACATTATTTACATTATTCGGACTATTGTCCTCATCTTTGTCGCCATATTTATTACAACGTTTCGGCCCTTCAGTATCTGTCTATATTTCTGAAATGAGGTATTATGTACATTATTTACATTATTCGGACTATTGTCCTCATCTTTTGTCGCCATATTTATTACAACGTTTCGGCCCTTCAGTATCTGTCTATATTTCTGAAATGAGGTATTATGTACATTATTTACATTATTCGGACTATTGTCCTCATCTTTGTCGCCATATTTATTACAACGTTTCGGCCCTTCAGTATCTGTCTATATTTCTGAAATGAGGTATTATTATGTACATTATTTACATTATTCGGACTATTGTCCTTTGTCATCTTTGTCGCCATATTTATTACAACGTTTCCTCATCTTTGCCCTTCAGTATCTGTCTATATTTCTGAAATGAGGTATTATGTACATTATTTACATTATTCGGACTATTGTCCTCATCTTTGTCGCCATATTTATTACAACGTTTCGGCCCTTCAGTATCTGTCTATATTTCTGAAATGAGGTATTATGTACATTATTTACATTATTCGGACTATTGTCCTCATCTTTGTCGCCATATTTATTACAACGTTTCGGCCCTTCAGTATCTGTCTATATTTCTGAAATGAGGTATTATGTACATTATTTACATTATTCGGACTATTGTCCTCATCTTTGTCGCCATATTTATTACAACGTTTCGGCCCTTCAGTATCTGTCTATATTTCTGAAATGAGGCATTATGTACATTATTTACATTATTCGGACTATTGTCCTCATCTTTGTCGCCATATTTATTACAACGTTTCGGCCCTTCAGTATCTGTCTATATTTCTGAAATGAGGTATTATGTACATTATTTACATTATTCGGACTATTGTCCTCATTTCTTTGTCGTCATATTTATTACAACGTTTTCGGCCCTTCCTCATCTTTGTCTATATTTATTAAACGAGGTATTCAGTATCTGTCTATATTTCTGAAATGAGGTATTATTTACATTATTCGGACTATTGTCCTCATCTTTGTCGCCATATTTATTACAACGTTTCGGCCCTTCAGTATCTGTCTATATTTCTGAAATGAGGCATTATGTACATTATTTACATTATTCGGACTATTGTCCTCATCTTTGTCGCCATATTTATTACAACATTTCGGCCCTTCAGTATCTGTCTATATTTCTGAAATGAGGTATTATGTACATTATTTACATTATTCGGACTATTGTCCTCATCTTTGTCGCCATATTTATTACAACGTTTCGGCCCTTCAGTATCTGTCTATATTTCTGAAATGATGAGGTATTATGTACATTATTTACATTATTCGGTATTATGTACATTATTTACATTATTCGGACTATTGTCCTCATCTTTGTCGCCATATTTATTACAACGTTTCGGCCCTTCAGTATCTGTCTATATTTCTGAGATGAGGTATTATTTCTGAGATGATTATTTACATTATTCGGACTATTGTCCTCATCTTTGTCGCCATATTTATTACAACGTTTCGGCCCTTCAGTATCTGTCTGTATTTCTGAGATGAGGTATTATGTACATTATTTACATTATTCGGACTATTGTCCTCATCTTTGTCGCCATATTTATTACAACGTTTCGGCCCTTCAGTATCTGTCTATATTTCTGAAATGAGGTATTATGTACATTATTTACATTATTCGGACTATTGTCCTCATCTTTGTCGCCATATTTATTACAACGTTTCGGCCCTTCAGTATCTGTCTATATTTCTGAAATGAGGTATTATGTACATTATTCAGACTATTGTTTTCATCTTTGTCGCCATATTTATTACAACGTTTCGGCCCTTCAGTATCTGTCTATATTTCTGAAATGAGGTATTATGTACATTATTTACATTATTCGGACTATTGTCCTCATCTTTGTCGCCATATTTATTACAACGTTTCGGCCCTTCAGTATCTGTCTATATTTCTGAAATGAGGTATTATGTACATTATTTACATTATTCGGACTATTGTCCTCATCTTTGTCGCCATATTTATTACAACGTTTCGGCCCTTCAGTATCTGTCTATATTTCTGAAATGAGGTATTATGTATTTATTATTTACATTATTCATCTTTGGACTATTGTCCTGTCTATATTTCATCTTTTTACATTATTCGCCTCATATTTATTACAACGTTTCGGCCCTTCAGTATCTGTCTATATTTCTGAAATGAGGTATTATGTACATTATTTTTCGGCCCTTCACATTATTCTGAAATGACTATTGTCCTCATCTTTTTGTCGCCATATTTATTACAACGTTTCGGCCCTTCAGTATCTGTCTATATTTCTGAAATGAGGTATTATGTACATTATTTACATTATTCGGACTATTGTCCTCATCTTTGTCGCCATATTTATTACAACGTTTCGGCCCTTCAGTATCTGTCTATATTTCTGAAATGAGGTATTATGTACATTATTTACATTATTCGGACTATTGTCCTCATCTTTGTCGCCATATTTATTACAACGTTTCGGCCCTTCAGTATCTGTCTATATTTCTGAAATGAGGTATTATGTACATTATTTACATTATTCGGACTATTGTCCTCATCTTTGTCGCCATATTTATTACAACGTTTCGGCCCTTCAGTATCTGTCTATATTTCTGAAATGAGGTATTATGTACATTATTTACATTATTCGGACTATTGTCCTCATCTTTGTCGCCATATTTATTACAACGTTTCGGCCCTTCAGTATCTGTCTGTATTTCTGAGATGAGGTATTATGTACATTATTTACATTATTCGGACTATTGTCCTCATCTTTGTCGCCATATTTATTACAACGTTTCGGCCCTTCAGTATCTGTCTATATTTCTGAAATGAGGTATTATGTACATTATTTACATTATTCGGACAATTGTCCTTCATCTTTGTCGCCATATTTATTACAACGTTTCGGCCCCATTCAGTATCTGTCTATATTTCTGAAATGAGGTATTATGTACATTATTTACATTATTCGGACTATTGTCCTCATCTTTGTCGCCATATTTATTACAACGTTTCGGCCCTTCAGTATCTGTCTATATTTCTGAGATGAGGTATTATGTACACTATTTACATTATTCGACTATTGTCCTCATCTTTGTCGCCATATTTATTACAACGTTTCGCCCCTTCTGTCTAGTATCTGTCTTTACATTATTCGTATTTCTGAGATGAGGTATTATGTACATTATTTACATTATTCGGACTATTGTCCTCATCTTTGTCGCCATATTTATTACAACGTTTCGGCCCTTCAGTATCTGTCTATATTTCTGAAATGAGGTATTATGTACATTATTTACATTATTCGGACTATTGTCCTCATCTTTGTCGCCATATTTATTACAACGTTTCGGCCCTTCAGTATCTGTCTATATTTCTGAAATGAGGTATTATGTACATTTTGTCGCCATTTTACATTATTTCGGACTATTTTCCATTATTTACATTATTCTTTGTCGCCATATTTATTACAACGTTTCGGCCCTTCAGTATCTGTCTATATGTTTAAATTTCTGAGATGAGGTCGCCATATTTATTACAACGTTTGTAGTATCTGTCTATATTTCTATTTTATGTACGTATTTACATTATTCGGACTATTGTCCTCATCTTTGTCGCCATATTTATTACAACGTTTCGGCCCTTCAGTATCTGAGATGAGGTCTATATTTTGTGAAATGAGGTTCAGTATTATATTTCTGAAAATGAGGTACATTATTTACATTATTCGGACTATTGTCCTCATCTTTGTCGCCATATTTATTACAACGTTTCGGCCCTTCAGTATCTGTCTATATTTCTGAAATGAGGTATTATGTACATTATTTACATTATTCGGACTATTGTCCTCATCTTTGTCGCCATATTTATTACAACGTTTCGGCCCTTCAGTATCTGTCTATATTTCTGAAATGAGGTATTATGTACATTATTTACATTATTCGGACTATTGTCCTCATCTTTGTCGCCATATTTATTACAACGTTTCGGCCCTTCAACGTGTATCTGTCTATATTTCTGAAATGAGGTATTATGTACATTATTTACATTATTCGGACTATTGTCCTCATCTTTGTCGCCATATTTATTACAACGTTTCGGCCCTTCAGTATCTGTCTATATTTCTGAAATGAGGTATTATGTACATTATTCAGACTATTGTTTTCATCTTTGTCGCCATTTTATTCAACGTTTCGGACCTTGTCCTCATCTTTGTCGAGGTATTTATCATTAACGTTTTCATCTTTGCCCTTTTAGTATCTGTCTATATTTCTGAAATGAGGTATTATGTACATTATTTACATTATTCGGACTATTGTCCTCATCTTTGTCGCCATATTTATTACAACGTTTCGGCCCTTCAGTATCTGTCTATATTTCTGAAATGAGGTATTATGTACATTATTCAGACTATTGTCCTCATCTTTGTCGCCATATTTATTACAACGTTTCGGCCCTTCAGTTTATCTGTCTATATTTCTGAAATAAGGTATTATGTACATTATTTATCTTTGTCGCCATTATTCGGACTCTGTCTATTGTCCTCCTCATCTTTGTCGCCATATTTATTACAACGTTTCGGCCCTTCAGTATCTGTCTATATTTCTGAAATGAGGTATTATGTACATTATTCAGACTATTGTTTTCATCTTTGTCGCCATATTTATTACAACGTTTCGGCCCTTCAGTATCTGTCTGTATTTCTGAGATGAAGTATTTATGTACATTATTTACATTATTCGGACTATTGTCCTCATCTTTGTCGCCATATTTATTACAACGTTTCGGCCCTTCAGTATCTGTCTATTTCTGAGATATATCTGAAATGAGGTATTATGAAATTATTCAGACCATTGTTTTCATCTTTGTCGCCATCAACGTTTTCGTCCTTCAGGTATTATGTACATTATTTACATTATTCGGACTATTGTCCTCATCTTTGTCGCCATATTTATTACAACGTTTCGGCCCTTCAGTATCTGTCTATATTTCTGAAATGAGGTATTATGTACATTATTTACATTATTCGGACTATTGTCCTCATCTTTGTCGCCATATTTATTACAACGTTTCGGCCCTTCAGTGTCTGTTTATATTTCTGAGATGAGGTATTATGTACACTATTTACATTATTCAGACTATTGTCCTCATCTTTGTCGCCATATTTATTACAACGTTTCGGCCCTTCAGTGTCTGTTTATATTTCTGAGATGAAGTATTATGTACATTATTTACATTATTCGGACTATTGTCCTCATCTTTGTCGCCATATTTATTACAACGTTTCAGCCCTTCAGTGTCTGTTTATATTTCTGAGATGAGGTATTATGTACATTATTTACATTATTCGGACTATTGTCCTCATCTTTGTCGCCATATTCATTACAACGTTTCGGCCCTTCTGTATCTGTCTATATTTCTGAGATGAAGTATTATGTACATTATTTACAAAATTCAGACTATTGTCCTCATCTTTGTCGCCATATTTATTACAACGTTTCGGCCCTTCAGTATCTGTCTATATTTCTGAAATGAGGTATTATGTACATTATTTACATTATTCAGACTATTGTCCTCATCTTTGTCGCCATATTTATTACAACGTTTCGGCCCTTCAGTATCTGTCTATATTTCTGAAATGAGGTATTATGTACACTATTTACATTATTCGGACTATTCTCCTCATCTTTCTCGCCATATTTATCACAACGTTTCGGCCGTTGTACGCCCCGGCCTTCTTCAGGTGGTTGGAATGTCGAACTGAACCCTTTATTTCGCTAACTGGGGTAGACTGTTCTAGTTCCACGTGCCATGTCTAATGTATGTTAGTTACAAGTTAATTCCCCTTTCCAAGTTCTCCACTGCCTTAACCGGATATTGAACTCTTGAATACTCCACTTGTTCCACTTCTTTATTGTCTGTGAATCGACATGAACTTTTGGGAAAGATCGTGGAGATCCCCCCCCTTTGAATTATTTTCTACCCGACATCTTTCGCCACAAACGCAACATTGTAATTTTATCGTTTGTCTATTACCATTTCCATGGAAAATATTCTGACGAGCTCCGCCAGTTCAGGCCTTTAAGACCAGCCATGTCGCCTACACAGAGGTAAACCATCCTCATTCCCTTCATCGGTAAGAAAGAAGTTCCACTCTGACAGCTTCTTCCTGGGAAGCGCTATATTATGGAACAGACTCCCAAGTGGATGCTTTCCCGACCACTACAAATGTAACCTGCTCAAATCTAGGCTCAGTCATATCTACTGGCTTCTTGATTACTCTTCTATTGTTCTCGCTCCTTAATAATGTTTTCTCTTTTTTCTCATTGTTTCGTATTCTTTAATCTCTTGTGTCTTAGTGGCTTTATTGCCTTGCGTGGATTGAAATGATTAAAAAAATTTCTGTTGATGCTAATTTATTCTTTGTGCTGTTTCTTAAGTGTAAGTGACTTAGGTTTTGTTAAAACGGTTTATTGTGGTAAAATTATGCAATGCCACCTTCCAACAGCTTCATTTTTCGCTCACCTTCATTTTTTCTTCACCACACTCTGAATTTTTCCACCGGACGCAATGGAACGTCATCACCCACTTTGGAAATCTCAGGTTTAATACCTTCTGCAAGTTTGCGGTCGCACACGCTATTATGAATCATCGCAACCACGGCTCTTTTCCTAACTTAATTGGCGCCCTAATTTTCTGTCTTACTCCGACCCAGGTCTTGGCCAACTGAAATCAGATCCGATGCGTGTTCAGAGTGGATGGATCGCTGCAGTGTCCTTGATTACAATCAGTGGTAACTTATTGATCAGAAATTACAAGCAACTTCGCAGGAAAACACAAACACGTTTTCTTTTCTTTTCTTTTTTTTTTTTTCAAAATCGAACAAACCGTTAATGTTCTGTGAAAAGACTAAATAGGAAAAACAAAAGAAAAGAAAAAAAAAATGAAATTGACTTCATTATGGCTGACAAAGACAGAGATATGACTGTCAGGAGACATACGGCCATATTACGTTCAAAAGCCGGTTATCGCACGCTCACCAAAGTTAAGCAATATTGAACGTCGTCACTACCTAGACGGGTGACCGCTTCGTTATACCGGGTGCTGTAAGCTTCTACAGGGTGACCCAAAAAAACGGGAATTTTTGAAGTGCGTATTGCCAGACATGAGTAAGTGGCGAGACAGTGACCTTGAGCAAGTAAACATTTCGCCATTTAGAATTCAAGATGAAATTCACAGCATCCCAGCTGAGATGTTGCAGCAGTCAATGAGGAATCTCAACAGCAGATTTCAAGAATGCATTCGTACAGGAGGACGCCATCTACAGGACGTACTTTTTAAAAAACGGAAAATTCCATCATTGTTTCTTAAATGGCATGTTTTAAAGTTTCAATTACTATGAATAAAATATTTTTCTTTTATCACTCTTGGTTTTACTGGATTGTTAAAAATTTCCTATTTTTGGGGGTCACCCTATATATGTGTGTACTGTAATGGATAATGGCTCGGATTTGGAAATCAAATTCAACTGAATTCGTTATATTCACTTACGTGTAAATACCATTGGGAAAGATATGATTCCGTCTCTTCCCCCCCATCTATGGGTTAAATATTAAGACTTGTATCGGTAAATCCTTATTTTCTCCCCCCAAATCCTTACAATCAAAAAATATTTCCTCGTTTTAAATAACCTATAATAGGTTGATAAACCGTAAAATAAATAAATGTAACTCTCAGGAAAAATGTTAATGTAGGGATCTAGCAGTTGAATGACAGTTTGCAGAGGTAAATCTGACCTTGAAATTAAAAGAAACAAGATGATTGTCACATAAAAAAAAACCCTCGTAATGTCAGCGACTTTCAGTGACTTTCAGGTAGGAATCATAAACAAATGGTATCTTACCAAGTGTCATACGTGATGCACGCTCCGGTGTCCATGTTGCTTTTGATTCATGACCGACTAGGCATAAGATTTACCGCAGTAGGTTGTATTTTCTTTCTGCGCTAGACTGGTTTACAACTAAGGTACTAGTCGGTCTTGCTATTTAATCCATAGCTTTGGGGAGAAAGATTCATAATTTTCTCCGGGATATTCACGCGTAAGGGAATTTAACGAATCAGACAAGAATTCGAATTCGTATCTCCGACTTCTTATTTATTACAGCACACAGTGCATCTGGTTTTATACTAGAGTAAAATACATAGACATTATTTCGGCTTCAGAATAGAGAAAAACAGACAGACATCGGTCCGGTTTTGCACTGGCGTCAGAAAGGGAGACATAGGCAGATTATACACAAGAGTAGAAACAGGTAGAAAATGTCCGGTTTTACACTGGCTTCAGAAAGGTAGACATAAAGCAGATTTTAAATAAGAGTAAAAAAAATGGTAGGCCTCGGTCCGGTTTTACACTGACTTCAGAAAGGGAGACATGGGCAGATTATACACAAGAGTAAAAAAAAAGGTAGACAAATATCCGGTTTTACACTGTCTTCAGAAAGGGAGACATGGGCAGATTATACACAAGAGTAAAAAAAAGGTAGACAAATATCCGGTTTTACACTGGCTTCAGAAAGGGAGACATGGGCAGATTATACACAAGAGTAAAAAAAAGGCAGACAAATATCCGGTTTTACACTGGCTTCAGAAAGGGAGACATGGGCAGATTATACACAAGAGTAAAAAAAAGGTAGATAAATATCCGGTTTTACACTGGCTTCAGAAAGGGAGACATGGGCAGATTATACACAAGAGTAAAAAAAAGGTAGACAAATATCCGGTTTTACACTGGCTTCAGAAAGGGAGACATGGGCAGATTATACACAAGAGTAAAAAAAAGGTAGACAAATATCCGGTTTTATACTGGCGTCAGAAAGGGCGACACAAGAATATTTTACACAAGAGTAAAAAAAGGTAGACAAAATTCCGGTTTTACTCTGGTTTCAGAAAGGAAGACAGAGGCAGATTTTACACAAGAGTAAAAAATGTAGACAAATGTCCCATTTTACACTGGCTTCAGAGAGGGAGACATAGGCAGATTTTACATAAGAGTAAAAAATGTAGACAAATGTCCCATTTTACACTGGCTTCAGAGAGGGAGACATAGGCAGATTTTACATAAGAGTAAAAAATGTAGACAAATGTCCCATTTTACACTGGCTTCAGAGAGGGAGACATAGGCAGATTTTACATAAGAGTAAAAAATGTTGACAAATGTCCCGTTTTACACTGGCTTCAGAAACGAAGACACAGGAAGATTATACACAATAGTAAAAAAGTTAGGCAAATTTCCGGTTTTACACTGGCGTCAGAAAGGTAGACATAAGACAGATTTTACACAACATTAAAAAAAAACGTTAGACAAATTTCCGATTTTATACTGTCGCCGAAATTTAGACATAGGTCCGATATTTCATTAGATTTAAAAAGGTAGATATATGTCAATTTTTACATTAGACTTAATATGGTATCGTTCTGTTTTCACGCAAGACTCAAAAAAGTAAGCATATATCAGAATTTAAACTAGATTCGAGTTATTTTGTAGCGCTCTACCTCGAGTGGCTGCTGGGCCTTGTACAGGATAAACATCACTGTAAAAAAAACAACTGATCAGTAACTCTTCGACTATCCACAATAGCACTTAGGTTCCATTTATTATCATAGAATAACTAAAATCTATAGGAATCTTTATCTATAAAAGGCAGGATGTGTGTGTGTGTGTGTGTGTGTGTGTGTGTGTGTGTGTAACGAATTCACGGTCGCAATTTTCGACGGATTTGCACCAAAATTTACATGCACATGCTCCAACTAAGCGGGAAGGCCAAGACCGACATTGCATTTCCCAAATCCCATCGAGAGTGGAAATAATCAATTTTTTCATGTTTCTACGGCAGTTTTCATGTACTTTGCGGCCATTTTCTATCGGCCAGAGTTGGCCTATAGTTGGCTGCCACGAATAGGCAGGAAGATTCTATTGGCCAGCGTGAGAGCCAACAGCTGACTGACACGAATGTTAACTAGCATGCTAGCATGTAAAAAAAATCGATAGCTGCATTCGTCACAAGTGGGAAAAATTTAAATCTGCATGGCACTTTACTCCAATTGACTCATTCGATTGCTTAAAATCAACGTTGATTCTGATTCCGCAGAACTGGGTTGGGTGTGAAACAGTATTTGTTGTTAACATTCTTTTTTCATTCGGTTTTTCCAGTTACGAGTCCTTTTTTAAAGCTGATCGTTTTTTGTTCATTTTGTTTAGTTCTTTTTTCGTAACAGATTTAATGTTTAGTATAGAGCTTAGAAAAAATTCGCAGTGTGAGATAGGCAAGAGGTAAAGCGTGTAGCAACATCAGCTAAGTCAAGTGATAGCGATTGCTGTATGAGTCGTACGATTTTTTAATCAAGCACGGGCAACGCCAGTCCATGCTGCTAGTGTCTAATAAAAAAGCCGAAAGCGCTCGGGAATCAACAAACTGTTGGATAATTTCTACACTCATGGCGCAAAAAATAACGCTTGTTCGCATGCAAGCAAAATATAATAATAATAATTAAAAAAGCTAACAAAACTACCTTGTCAATGTTGGCTTTCGGCCCTGTCACGTTGATTAACGGCTCTCGTGCGATTGCCGAAGTTAAGCAACATTGACCATGGGTGACAGCTTTCGAATACTAGGTGCTGTAAGCTTGGATGTGAGGGTGGTGTAATCGAGAACAGCTCGGAATTGAAAATCGGAGAGCCGAGTTCGAATTACAGTCTGGGTTTGACGCGTAAATGCATTTGCTAAAGGTAATCCACCTCTTCTCTCCAAAGCTTTGGATTAATTAGTAGGACTTATATTAGTAAATCATTATTATCTCCAGACAAATTCTTACAGAATATTAAGTAATTGATTACAATATAAAAATATTTCCAGGCTTTAAACAATCCGCAAAAGTTTGATAAGCCGTAAAAAAAAAATCATTCAATAAAATAAACAAAACTTGTCAATCTTATTTAACAAAACATGTATAAAAGAGGGATTTTTACACACACAGAGGCATATATATGGAGGGCTTTTGATTGCGCCTTCATCACAATAGTTAGGAAGGAGTAAAAATATACTAAAGAACTCAAAATTGATCGCTGCATTTAAGTATTTCATTAAATTTTTTAAAACAATGATAATTCTTCAGTCGCCACTTAATTTAAAGACAATTTAATATACGTAGGTTTTTACTTTTCGTACAAACAATTATTTTTATTTCATGGGTGACTTTCGTCGGATTTCGCAATTAATTTCAGTTATTCCCAAAGTTATAAAACCTTTCATCGTTCAAAAAAATTCGTCGCAAAAATCACGTAAAAAAATCTCCGAAAACAATTGCACAAAAAACTTAGAAATCGGAAATTTCAGGATTCAGGGTCCGAATCCGGCGCAGAATGTTTTTAATTTGCTCACAGAGTCGATCTAATTTCCAAATTTTATGATATATAGGGCTACGCCCTCTCGGGGTAAATTTGAAAAAGTATGACACAGTGACACACTGACTTTCGCATTTATTTTATTTGCGGGTATAACAGCATAATTGTCCATCTAACAAAATCTTACTTATTATAAAACGCAGATTGTATGGGTGTGTGTGTGTGTCTGTACGTTTATATATTGGATCGGATTTCCTACATTTTCCAACCGATTTCAACAAAACTTCACAGGACTGCGTAAAATTGCCTTGCGGTGGTTCTGACAGCGCCAAAAATTGGAAAAACACAATTGATTTTGCACGAAATCAATTTGAAAACAGGATAAAACACGATTCTGTCGCCAGAATGAAAGGGGGACAACTCATATCGAGTTATACTTATTATAAAACCCAGGTTGTTTGTGTGTGTGTGTGTGTGTGTGTGTGTGTGTGTGTGTGTGTGTGTGTGTGTGTGTGTGTGTTCGTTTATATATGGGATCGGATTTCCTACATTTTCAACCGATTTCAACAAAACTTCACTTTTTTTTTGGCAGGTAGTGTTTCTTATTGTCTTGCACACTTTTTTCTTTTATTTTTACATTCAGAATGCGTTAAAATTCCATTTACAAGACAATTGTTTATAATAAAATTCTATTCAATCGATAGACTCATAACGATTGAAAACAATGTTTTTGTTTGAGTTTGGATTTGACCAATGCGTAAAAAAAAAAAACGAAAAAAAAACTAATTAAGACATGCGTGTCCGTCAACCTTAAACAATAATATTTGTCAATTTTATTTTTCAGTCTTTATGATGGTCGATACTTGATCTATCTCTTACTGTTACATCCCCGGGCAACGCCGGGCTCTACTGCTAATGTTTAATATATGTAAAAACACTAAACTTATTGAGTTTCTTTTTTCCAGGTTTTCAGATATTTATCCATCTTGACACCATTTATCGTAAGAAACAATGAAAAACCCTTTGAGTTATTCAGCTAGAAAGAGAACAGGTTAAAAATCGCTTTGTGTCGGCTCCACTGCTTTCTCAGCTGAGAAATGGTGAGAAGAAAAAGATCATTCAGGCCTTCCGTAATGGTAGCAACATTCATACTCTGGCTTCCATCTTCTAAGTCCGTTCAAGAACCACCAATTCATAAGACGTTTGGCACGTGAGAAAGGAGTTTCAATTATGACAGACTAAAGAACAGTGATGAAAAGTCTTGAAAATGAAATCTTACGTGGAAAGTGTGAAGCACCTTGTTACTCCAAGACAGAAAATATTGAAATTGTGCTATCGATATATATATAGATAGATAGATATACATATATCACAGCTCTTCAGCGTAACTAGACAACCGATAGCTTCAAACCGGGAACGAAACCCGACTAATCAGTTCAAGACGCTAACCCTGACGCTATCGACGACCGGCATAGAGGAAAGCGTATTTTTGCGTATTTATTTTTTCATAAACACGCCAGTGACGTAGAGGACTCAATACGTTGGGAGAGTCTTGCATTATTAGCAGTAATTGTCACTGTTTACAAATACGCATTTTCTCCCCACATAGATAGGCTCAGATGTGCAATAAGAGTATTTTGAGATACATATTCTTAATATATATAAATCTCCAATGTTTTTAAACTCGTGAGTTAAAAAACTCAACAATGTTTTTATATCTTCTCAGTTTTCTTGAATAGATTTCTCCCCTTGAGATCCTTGATACCTCCCCATTCTGAATCGTCACTTAGTAATTTTTTTCAACTATATGCTTATAACTTAGCCGTGTGACTGCCCTAGTTCCATCCCTCGGTAAAAATCCAGCTCTTAGCCTTGAACTTACAGTAACATTTCGTTGGGCGTGTGATGAACTGTTACGTAATATCGGTCCTCCTATATGACAGTGAATGCTCGTTACAGATGAAGAAAAGTCTTGAGGCAACAGAAATTTGGTACTACAGAAGGATGATGAGAATACCTTTGACCAAACATGTGAATAACGAATTTTAAAAGAAATGAAAAAAAAAAAAAACAACAACAAAAAAAAAACTTATACTTAGCATCAGAAATAGACAGTTGAAGTTTCTAGAAAAAAGAGGGCTTGGAAAATTTGACACTCACAGGGCTAACTGAAGAAAAGAGAGACGAAGAAAAACAGCACATAACCTACCTAACGAGCTTGTAAATATGTTTAGCAGAAATAAAATAGATTAGTAGGGATAGCGAAAGGGCAAACCTTGTCAAGAGCTACAATGGATAGGAAGTTGTGGAGAGTCATTATCACCCACATTCCGAAGAGACATGACACGTGTAGGAAAAAGAAGCAGCTCTCACCTCCAGACTCTACCCGTTCATCAATGACTGGCCTGTGTCTACGGCATAAATGCCGATATTTAATATGAGAAATTTAATATGAGAAATCAACACACTTCACTGAAAGGTGGCTTGTGTTATTGTTCTCTCTAATATAAAACATTGCCGTCCCCACTTTTCTTACGAACATTTGTATACTTGTAAAATCTCAGAGTTCCCCCGTGGATAACTATTTGCAGCCGTCAGCGTATAAAGAAAGCTATCTCGCCGTTAGATGGACGTTGTAAGGAAAGGCAAACTGTGTAAGTGCGTCTCTCTTAGCGAGTGAGTGAGTGAGTGATTGAGTGAGTGAGTGAGTGAGTGAGTGAGTGAGTGAGTGAGTGAGTGAGTGAGTGAGTGAGTGAGTGACCCACTTTCCGTAAATTTAATGACGTTTCCTTCTTCGTAACAGCGACAACAGATATTCTCGCGTCATGAAAAGGCACAGCATTCTGGGACTCTTTCTTGACCCTTCTTCGCTCTCTCTTCCTTTTGCTCTCCTTCCTCCCTCCCGTCTTCTATCACTGGCCTCCTCCCCTTTTTTGCCTGCCCACCCTCACTATTTCTTATTTGGCCTATTAGTCTTGTCTTGTATCTGCAAATTTTCCTATTTCTCCTCCTCCTCCTTCTTCTTCTTTCTCCTCCTCCTTCTTCTTCTTCATTGCCTTTTTTTCTTCTTTTATTTTTCCACCTTCTTCATCTTCTTTACTGACTTTACCTTGCTTCTCTTCTTTAACATTCTACTTATCTTTCTTCTTCTTCTTCTTCTTCTTCTTCTTCTTCTTCTTCTTCTTCTTTCTTCCTTTTTCTTCCTCCCTTTAACTTTTTCTTATCTCATTTTCCTCATCCTTCTCCTCCTAGTCATTCATCTTATTCTTCTTTACAATATACCTTTACTTCCTTCCCCTTAACCTTCTCCCTATCTCTTCTTTTTCCTCTTCTTTAATTATCTTCTTTCTTTTTCTTCCCCCTTTCTTTAGTTTTTAGCATATCTCCTTTTCTTCTTCTTCTTCTTCTTCTTCTTCTTCTTCTTCTTCTTCTTCTTCTTTTCACACCCTGCCATATTTATTCCTTAATTTTCCTTACTTTTCTTTTTCTTTTTCTCATGCTTTCATTTTCTTTAGAATCGACTAAAGCGAACTTTGTATGACGCAATACTCGCTGACCGTATCTTAGTCTGGCTCAAGGCCACAGCTCAGCTGCAGACAACGTGAATAAGCACGGTAGGAATTCTGCTCGGTCAGACGATCTAACCGTTGATGTCAGTTCTTAACTTAGCACAGCACAAGGTCACAAATTTTGAGCACCCAAGTGACGATCGAACCCATTACAATAGAATATCACAAGCGAGACAAATTTGATAAGTATTGTTCCACAGTAAAGCACTCCGGTTTCTTCATATTTTTCTTTTTCCTTCTCTCTATCCCACGATCGATTGATTGTATACTTTGGCTCCCCTTACTTAACAAGCTCTTTCTCGCACGCACGTACGCACACACGTAAGTTTTTCATCCTTATAACACAGCTTCCAATTTTCGCTTTATATATTAAGATATACAAATGTCGGTCTGACAACGATTCTGTATTTATCTCTATTACCAGTGTATATAACATGCTTTTTTTTTTAAAGTGATGCTCTCTCTGTACAATGCCTGGGAGCCACTCGAGGTAGAGTGTTATAGAGCAAACGGCACAGTTGATGCGGATATGTGGGGCAGATAACGGTTAACCCTAGACTTGAACGGGTTAAAATTTTAGTGATCGGGAAAACATCCTCTTGGTCGCCGTTTTCAGAGAGCTGCCGTTCGTGATAAAAACTGCGCGATTGGAACTTACATCTCAAAAATGAAAACTACGAACGGAATGGAGGTGGTTCGATACAATGTACGTGAAGGTTAGAATTTGTGGAACTAAAAACTGTAGTTCATTTGAGTAATTGCCATGTAAATAGCGATAGGGCAGTGAGAGGCTTTCAACGTTTCGCCGATGGGAAAGAGGTTGTAGGGTGGAAAATGATTTTTAGCCCACAAGGACGCAGATATCTTTTTTATGATTTAGCTTTCTAAACTATTCTACTATTGCGCTACACTTTTAATGCATCTCATTCATCATAAACATTTTTTTGCACTCTTGAAAATGAATTATTTGTTTGCAGAGAAAATGCGGTTACTATTTTTTTTTATTTTAAGCAGGTGTATGAGTTTATTTCGGCACTGAATCACTTTGGTATTTGCAGAAAGAACTCCTAAAGAGTAAACAATGCGACGACGTTTGCAGAAATTCCACTTGCAGATAAGATTCAAAAGTTTTGGTGGAAGTAGATTTTTCAGCTCATCCCACGTCGCTACCGAATATGGCACAAGGTCGAGATTTACAGTGGGTTTAACGGCAATACTATGAAAAAATTGCCTCAGGCCGTTTCGGCGACGGGTTAAAGGAGAGTGTGGGGATGGCACCTCCATAGAGCTTGAGTTTAATATTATTCTGAAAGGACCCTATCGAAGTCAGGCAAGTATATGTTCACCCTTCTTATGTCGAAATATCATACGAGGCTTGAAGAGCTACGAAAATTGTAAATGTCTAGCAACTCATTGAGGATTGGTAAATCCAGAATGAACGAAAACTCGAACTACTTAGCGTTTCTCCGACGACTGAAATTAAATTAACTGTAAAAAAAAAAGAAGAAAAAAAAATTAGTAGGGATAACGAAAAGGCAAACTTTGACAAGAGCTACAATGTATAGGAATTTGTGGAGAGCCATTATCGCCCACATCCCGCAGAGACAGGAAACATTCTCCAAATCTTCTGTAACCCCTTGCGTCCTAGTAGCTTCCCGCCTTGCTTGGGGTGAAACGCTTAAAAAAAAAAAAAAAAAAAAAAAAGCGCTCACCTCCCGACTCTTCCCGTTCATCAATGACTGGCCTGTTTCTGCGGCATAAATGCCGATATTTAATATGAAAAATCAACACACTTCACTGAAAGGTGTCTCGTGTTTTGTTCTCTCTAATATAAAACATTGCCGTCCCTACTTTCCTTACAAATATTTATATACTTGTAAAATCTCAGAGTTCCCCCGTGGATAACTATTTGCAGCCGTCAGCGTATAAAGAAAGCTATCTCGCGGTTAGACTTTGTATGACGCAATACTCGCTGACCGTATCTTAGTCTGGCTCGACATGAGAAGAGTGACATATACTTACCTGACTTCGATAGGGTCCTTTCAGTATAATATTAAGCTCTGGCTCCATGGAGGTGCCATCACCACATTCCCCTTTGACCCGCCGCCGAAACGGCCTGAAGCAATTTTTCCATTAAAAAAAAAAATCCTTCAACAGGTTAAAATTGAAGTAATTGGGAAAACATCCTCTTGGGAGTTAGTTCCACAGAGCAGAGGTCCGCGGGAAGATGGCAATTAAATGAAGAAATAATATGCAGGTTTCAGTTCTTATGTCAATTGAATTTTGTAAGCGTGTAGAGACAAAACCTTTGTCAAAATACGATTGTTGTGGAGATGTTCAATTCCTGCGCGCGATGACGAATAGAGGTGTCTGAATTTTCGACCACATTCTCGTGCATTGCAACATTTTCAGCTGAACGGCGTAAACGAGCGCGCAATGGTGTTTTCACATCTTCCACCGACCCAGTCTGTTTGAATTGACGAATAGTTTTTCCAACTGCACTCTCGATTGGTCGATTATGTCGACCTAAAAAAAATCGCGAAGTGCGTGAAATGCATTTCTGTTCGAACGTCCATTTTTGTAATAGGCTTCGATAAATTTAACACGTTGATTGACTGTTAGTTTTTCTATGGTTGAAATTGCCAAAGATTTATATTGCTAAATCTGAAAGAAAAAGAAAAAAAATAGACGCTTAAACTTAATTCACATTTAAAATCGATCCAAGTTATTGGAACAGCCTATATATTGTAAGCGTATTAACAGAGGGCGAAAGTGCGACACTGAAATGCGAAGTCCCATTGGGATAGCGAAAGATGTCTTGTAAAAGCTAAGCAATGTATTAAGAAACAGAAATATTCCGTAAGGAACAACGAAAAGAGTACTGAATTGTTACAGGATATCAATCTTCTACATGGCAGTGAATGCTGGTCAATCCTCTCAAAGATGAAGAAAAGACTAGTTGAAATGTGTATATGAAACGATGCATGTGTGTACACGACGAGCGCTCAAGTAAACAACAGCGGTCATTTTTTTTATTTAACGGACTTTGCTCGCTATGCGCTGCGTTTTGAGTTCCAGCTGAAAGCAACCAATCTGAGGATTTTGTCTGTTAAATCAGGAATCTGTTCCGGAACTGATAGTTTGAGGTTTTACTGCATTATTTTGTGGACGCTGAGAACAGTACGTTACAACCTTCTCTACAGATATAACAATTAGATACTGAAAGAAAAAAAAAACATATTCAACGATATGTAAGTCAAATGTTTACTCTATAATATAGAACACAGGGTGGATAGATATGTCTTTCAGTCATTCTGTCACATGGACATTATCCGACGTCAGTAAGCGAACAAGCTTCGTTTTAACAATGTACAAATAGAATTAATTATTAATAAGTTATGGCAATGTGGCTGATAATGTACCAATTTAACGAGATTAAAGTATGTGTTACATTGCATGTTGTCTAGAGTTTAGACAGTATATAAGCCAAGGATGGCCAACCTTTGGCGCATGCGCCATAAGTGGCGCATTGGATGCTTACAAATGGCGCATTGCATCCTTTTGATGAAAAGAAACTAAACCACTTCTACTCATTCATTTCAGTGATTTTATTTTTATTGCACGTCCTTTGTGAAAGTGCTAAATGTTTGATTTGTGTTTGTCCCATTTCTTTTTGTTAAAAATGCTGACGTTTTGCGCCAATTGCCACATTCAAAAGAACAAAGTGAATGTATTGAAAATATTGTCAACTTTCCAAAATACATTGAAAAAATCAAATTACTACAAGAAGCCTTTGATAGTTGCTTTAGTGATTTTTCTGAAGAAGAAGACTGCATGTTTGCATTTATAAAACCATTTTCACTTAATGAGCATAACATTCTAAAGATTCCTAGTAATATACAAATGGAACTTATTGAACTAAAAGCAAATTCAATATTGAAAGTAAAATTTAATGAACTTTCCTCATTCCCAAGTGCATCGGAAATGATTGGGTTTTTGGCGATCATTACCATGTGAACATTTTCCAGAAATGAGAAAATTTGCCCAAAGATATGTTTGTCTCTTTGGAACTATGTACAGATGCGAGCAGTCGTTTTCTTCCATGGAAATGACCAAAAGCAAACTGAGGTCGCGACTGTCCGATTCCAACTTGAAGAATTGTTTGTTGCTTTCAGTTACAAATTTAACTCCTAATATTGCTGGTTTGGCAAAAACAAAGCAGAATCAAATGACACATTAAAGTTATTTTTGTTTATTTTGCCTATGTAAACATTAGAAACTCTGCCATGCCCCCTCCTGCAAAATCTGAAGAGAATAAAAAAGTCAAAGCATTGATTGATGCCCCCCCCTTTCAAAACTCCTGGATACACCCCTGGTCATAAGCATAGATTTTTTAAATAAATAGATTTTATTATAACTTTAAAATATGTCCATATTACAACACGTACTGAAAGGAAATGAATGTTTGTGTGGCTCATTTAAATTAATCGTACAAAATATTGGCTCATGGAATCAAAAGGTTGGCCACCCCTGATATAGCAATTCCTCAGTAGGGGCCCCATTGCTGCATCAACAGTATAAATTAATGATAGAAAGTTTTCTCCAGGTTTCATATTACTAGTTTTATTTCAGTGGGCATATAGTAAGAATCCCAAGAGAGAGAACAGTCGGCTAGTTCATTATTCTGTCCAAGGGGTGGTTGGTGTCTCCTCTGAAAGCGTGACACGCAAAAGAATATCGGAGAGAAGGCTCGAACGACATTATAAGTCTTGACTTTTCTACCGTGACAACCGAACGGCGTCATTTCGCACGTTTTCCTGTCTTCTGCCAAAAGCTAAGGATATGCCGATGGCGTAATCATCACCATCATCATCATCCTTCAAACTTGCTATGGTTGGTCGGAACTCCAATGTCAATCCCTTTCCACACTGTTCGGTCCTGCATTGCTTTCCCCAGATACCCAATGTCCAACCTTGTGTCCTGAGCTATAGTGTCTAGGAAAGTCAATTTTCGTGAGAGGCCACTTCCGGATGGATGCCATAGGAGCAAGGATCAGACGAGTTTCCAGTCCGCTCGGTGGCAGTGGCCGGCAAACTTTTATCGTTTTAATTCGAGCTTAAAAGAGATAAGTCTCAGTTCTCTGTAAATTCTGTTAAGCGGTGCATGGGATCTCCAACTGATATTCTGGATTTTTCTAAGTAGATTTGTATCTGTCCCACCTAATCGTCTTTCAAGACGAGAGATAATGTCCAAGTTTCTGATCCATACAGTAGGAATGGTTCAATCAATGTTCGAAAGGTTTGGACTTTTTGAACAAGATGGAAGATTCGAGCGCCAAGTCTATATATAGGTGCAATGGTTAACTGCTGGGATTTGGAAACAGGCGAATCGAGTTCGAATTCTTACCGAGTTGGTTTTATTCACTTTCGCACGAATGAATTCATCCCTTCAACACCAAACTAGATCTAAGTTAAATACCAGGGTAGACTAGGTTCTCTGGCTCCTTAGTTGACAAACAGTTTAGAAGTAAGTCAGTTATGTGCCATGCGTGATACACGCTTAGGCGATCATGTATCGAAAGATACATGACTGACGAGGCAGATTTTTTTTTCCCACAGTAGGTTGCCATTTCTTTCTGCGGTAAACCAGTTGCCACCTAAGGCTATAGAACGCGATCAGTCCTGCTATTTATCCATAGCTGGGGGGGGGGTTAAAAAAAGAGGATTCATACCTTTCCCAAGTAGGTGAATGTAATGAGTTCAACTGAAATTCGAACTCGGCTTACCGATTCCTCAGAGCCGTTATCCATTATTCTACCATGCCTCCTCTAAAATGCAAAACTTATTGTAACCTAATCATGTACAATAATAGACCGTATGTAAAGTAGGTGTACAATTCAATGAAAAAAATACCCGCATTAGGTTGCCATTTCTTTCTGCGGCAGATTAATTATCATCCTAAGGCTATAGAACCCGGTCTGTTCTGCTATTTATCCATATTTGGAGGGAGAAGTAGGGGATTGCCAAGGGTATTAGCGCATAAGTGAATGTAATGGATTCGACTGGAATTCGAACTCGGCTCTCCGGGTTCTCAATCCGAGCCGCTATCCATTACTCCACCGACAATACTGAATCGAAACCCTAGAGATGCACACACTACGCACACATTGAAAGAATTAGGCGACGACGTATAGCAGTTGTTGTATCAAATCTTAAAAAAAAAAAAGACGATCCATTACTGTCAGGAGTCCACGCCCCTGGGGCACAATCACCTCACCCACTCATTTCGCGACGTCAAAGTCTGGATCAGTATTACAGCGTGTGGAATTACAATTATCGTTATGGTATTTTCGTCTATCTAATTTTGCATTTCGGAACACGTGTCAGTTTTTTTTTCGGCGGGTGGGGGTGCCAACAGTGTTTATCTGTTTCGAGTGGCCTCATTTTTTTTGTGTGTGTGTAATCATACAACGAATCTCCCCAGTGGCGTAGCTTGAGTTGCGTGCCGCCCAGGGAAGCCCTTGAGTTTGCTGTCCTTCACTCAACATACCCCCCTCTTAAATAAAATATACAACAACTGTTAGATTTAAGATTTGAACCGTTTTACTTATTGATATCTTACCTCTTTTTTAAATATGTATATATATATACCTCCAGGCTCAACAGATGAACATGATGAAAATTGTCCAACTGTTAGATTTAAGATTTGAACCGTTTTATCTTAGAAATGAATAAAGATATCTTACGGGAATTCTCCGAGGTTTTTATAACATTATTGAACTCTGTGCTTTGAGCAATAAGCATGTATAATTACTCTCATACGGCTCAACAGATGAATCATGATGAAATATATATATAAATATAAAATGACATATATATATCATTAATTAATCATAGCTATCCTCTTGGAATTATCGGAAACTGATGAAGGAATTGAGATATATATATTATTTCAAATATATATATATATTCACCGTACTGTTGATGGTTCTTGAATGGAATTTGATATATATGGAATATATAGAATTTTCCATGAATGTTGCCCTCTCTAAACCATTCCTGAAGGCATGAATAATTTTTCTTTTACCGCTCACTCTCTTCTCTCAGAAAATCAGTGGGGCTGGATCTTTTTAGATCAAAACGATCTTTCTGTTGTGACTCTTTAATTCTTCTTTCTAGCTGAATAACTTAATTTGTGTCACGATGTCTAAATTTCTTATCTGAAAACCTAGAAAAAAGAAATTCATTTTATGTTTTTTTTTTTAGATATTAAACATTTTATGGGATGCACGATTATGCTATCACATGATTTGGCCAATTTTGCTATTGCTCCCGATATACATATACATATATATATATATTGTTATGGAGTGATTTCACAGTGGAGGCTTGTATTTGTACTAAGTCGGTCCTAAAATAGGTTCGACGTACAAAACTTTAGGAACTTGATAAAATAAATAATGACGCAGAGTAATCTAGTGGCGGTCGCTGATACTTTAGTATCCGACTAACGGTCGTCCGGCATCGACTGACTCACTGACCCCCTGAGCGACTCCTCAGAGGAGAGTCTATTAACTATAGAATAGGTGTGTGTTCCATATATATATATATATATATATATATATATATATATATATATAATGCTCTATAAATTTATATCGAGCACTATTTTGTAAAAATAAAAAATAAAAGTACCTATAAGAACACCGGATTATATATCTTACTGTTCTTTCTTTTTATATATATATATATATATATATATATATATATATATATATATATATATATATAATATATGCACAAAAGTCTGACAATTATTTTAAGACATTTTTATGTTTAAACATTCTTTTTATAGATACAAATATTTAAGTAAATGCTCTGTTTATAATAAACAGTATTAAACAACATTTCCCGGCCTGAATATCCGAGAAATTTTCGCAGAAAATATTTGTCCTCCGACAGGATTGGAACCTGTATCCTATACGGAACCGTCATTTAGCTTGACGTGCCTTTAACCGATTTGGCCACAGAGGAGCGTTCGGTTAGCAAGGTCGAATTTACTGGCCAAATTATAACCATGGAATATCAGTGTATATATACTACCTCATGAGTATAGTCTATTTCAACTAACGTCAATTAGGTAATTTATATGCTCTGTTATAATAAATACATTGAGCTCTTTTTGTGGATCAGTTTTAATATTTTATATTACTAGGATCCACTTGGATTATATACCATATATAATATATACGGATTTATTAATTGTACTATATATATATATATATATATATATATATATATATATATATATAGATAGATAGATATAGATATAAAAGCAATAGATCTTTTTACTTATTAATCCGACAGATTTTATAAATTAAACATTATTTTTATAAGGCACGTCGGATCTGACGATGATTTCTCCTGTGAGGTGTACTCAGGTTCGAATCCTGTCCGGTGGCGGGGCGGGGCAGTGTGCATCTTTTCTCAAATAAGATTTATCTAATATTCAGGCCGGAGACTAAAATAAATAAATATAAGTTTTCGTAAATAACCGGAACATTTCAGTGTTAAAAAAAGTTTAATAATAACGTTTAAGTGATAAAATCTGTCTGATTAATAAATTAAAAATATCCACTAGTTCTTTAGAAATTGCTTTGTTTACTTTGGGATACAAAACAAAGCAGTAATGAATGTTTCGAGTATCTTTGAAGAAATTTCCACTTAAAGTCACTATTCAGCTTTGTTCGATCCGCAATACTGCTAGACGCGGCTTTTCTTTAATAAGATTTCTCCAATGTTCAGACCAGTAGACGAAAATAAATAAATATACTGTTAATAAATAAACGCAGCGTCTACTCACTAAAAATAACGTTTAAGTTATAATATATATATATATATATATATATATATATATATATATATATATATATATACGTGTGTGTGTGAGTGTATGTATGTGTGTGTGTGTGTAAAATATATAGAAAATAGGAAAGAACTCGTTAGGTAAATAATCCAAAGTTCTTTAGTATTTTGTTATTATTTTTAAAAAATAGTGCTCGATACAAAAGTAGAGCATAAATATAATTATTTATTTAAAAATATGATTCCAACACGCTACATAAGAGCGATTGTTTAAATAGAAAAGGGTGTAGGGTGTTGTTAATTATTACTAGCACCCTACAGAAACGGATGTTTTTAATTATTAATACCACCCTACAGAACCGGGGTGTAGGGTGTTATTAATTATTATTAACACCCTACACTCCTTTCAATCGCTCTAGCCGTTACCATGGAAATTTTGATTTCAATAATGAATATGCTATTAAAACACGTAAATTTCAGAAATAAGTTATTCTAAAAAAAATTCGCTTGAAGATGGAACAGAGGTTACTTTAATTCAATTTAATTCAAATAATTATATTGAAGTTTTCGGCTCTTGTTTTGAAACATGAAAACTCTTATGTAGCGTGTTGGAATCATATGTTTAAATAAATAATTATATATATATATATATATATATATATATATTAACTATTAACAAAAGACGAAAAATCGACGAACACATACTCTCAAACAAATTTTTTGCAAGGAAAATAACTGAAATTTAGATGAAAACAACCAAGATGTGTTTCCCACATGTACAGCATTAAAACAACTCACCTTTCGGTCCGTTCACAGGTTTCAACTTGTCAACAATGATAAATCAGACCTGAAAACATCACTGGGCAATGTATATTGTTCGGCCAAGATAACAATAGCTTAAATACATATACCTTAGTTTAAATTACTCGAAATCGAAACGATCCTTCAGCTGTAAGTAGCGTTAGTTGAATGATAAGCAAATCGGTGTTTCATGCTATTTGCAATCTTCAGGTACAAGTTTGGAATGACACCGTTTATTTAATATTCCTGGTTATCGCGAGATATTTTATTGTTAGGGAGGATTATTATTCTTGTTGAGCATTTAAATGAATTGTAGTTTAATTTGGGATTTGAATTTAGACCCAGATTAAAATTTAAGATTGAAGATATGAGTGAAAATAAGATTTGTAAATTTTAATTTAAAACGGACACTGTTACGAAAAAAAAAAACGTTTGAACATCAAGGGGGGGTAACTTTATTTTTTGTATGAAAATCAATAATAGTAATAAAATCAATAATATTAATAAAATTGATAATATTAATAAAATTGATAATACTAATAATATTAATAAAATATGCAGTTAGAAAATTAAGATAAAAAAATAAAAATAATATATAACAATAAAAGTGAAATAAAATAAATAAAAATGATAAATAAATAAATAAAATAATCATATATATATATATATATATATATATATATATATATATATAAAAAAAATGCTTAAAGACTAATATTCCATGGTCATAATTTATTCCATTGGAATCGTAAATACGATCAAATCATCAGACCTACAAATTCAAATATATATATATATATATATATATATATATATATATATATATATATATATATATATATATATATATTATAATTATTATTATTATTATAGTTATTATCAAAGAAAATGAGCAATTTGTGTTGATTAATTTTACTTTTCCAAATCATGAACAATCTGTTGTGGTAAACCCTCTTACAGTATAATGAACTCTTCCTCCTCTCATAAATACAAACTGGGAGAGTCGGACAGGAGCTCAGAGTGACAAGTGAAGTGGAGTAGTAGACGCAGTGCTAATCTACTTATTACTAACACTATTATTTTCTATATATCTTCAATATACTTTTTTCAACCTACCGTTGTCTTCCGTGTCTTTCTTTCTGGCCCCTAAACAGGCCACAACATAATCCTTCTGAAACATGAAAGAAATTCTGTCAGAAATTGTCCGAAGTTCATTTCGGAAGAAAGATCCAAAAATTATTATCCAAACTTTCGACTTTCTTAAGTCATCGTCAGGTTAAAGACAAATGGTGAATTAATGATTATTGTAACGTAGTCAAAAAGTGTTGCGACGTAATCGATGTGTGTGTATTTTTATTATATACGTAAAGTCATTTTTTTAGATGGTTGTTTTTTGGCAAATGCAGTGTCAATTGATATCATCTCTCTTCCTAATTTCTGTTTTAGCTTTCTTTAATAATATCTATTCTTTTTCTCATATTATCTCAAACTCAGTAACTCCTTGCATCTTAGTGGCTTTATTGTCTTGTTTGTGATGAAATCACATAAAAATATGGCGGATAGTTAAACGATTTACTCTTTTTTTTAAGCATTACGTCCCGAGCAAGGCGTGAAGCCACTAGGATGCAGGGGGTTGCAGAAGATTTGGAGCAAGAGCAGATAGGAGTGATAGAAGAAAGGATGAGGAGAAGGATAGTGGATAGATCAAGATAACTGGAGGTGCCGATTGACATTACATTTGAATAGTTGGAGATTATAGCTCTCAGGGAAACAGTAATTGGGAAGGGTGTTCCACAGGCCAGAGGTGCGAGGTATGACGCTATTGGAGTAGAAGAGACGGCTACATTTAAAAGTTTATACAGTGTAAGGGTAAGAGCGGGATGCCAGCCTCGTAGGGCGCTTGAATTCATGAAGTCTGGGAACCAGTGAAAGCAGCTCATCGGAGCAATTACCATGAAAGTATTTGTAGAAAAGACAGAGAGAGGCGACGGCGCAGACTTAAATATATTAACATTGTCGTGGTCAGGGAAGCATCCATGTGGGAGTTTTTTTCACAAAGTTATTGCTTTAGGGGAAAACACTTTCGGAGTGGAACATCCTCCTTACTAAAGCAATGCATCCTTCTTACTAAATCAACCCTCTGGACTTCGCAATGCAGGTCTTGGATGTAAAGGCCTAAACTTGAAGCAGTAAAAAATAGAGCCCGTTGGAACATTTGCCATGGATGTAGCGCTATCCTTGGGATTTTACCTTCTTTTAGACGGGGACTACATGGACGAGCCTAACACTCTCCCCATCCCCAAGGTTGCGTAAACGTTTTTGATAACTCAATACTGGAGAGTGATGCGTGTGAATCAGTGTGCGCACGCATGCGCGTGTGCAAGCAATTCACTCATCGGACCATCCATCATTATATCCACTTCCGTTTATTTCTTTTCGCCGCCGATCTAATTCATCTCCTGCTGACCAATAATGTCGATTTCAATCTCGTCTGACATGGGACGAGATCACGTTCCAGTCTCATATTCTGGAGCTGTGATCAACTGCGTCTCCATTGTTCCCTCGGCGACCGGCTACAGTCATTTTCCACTTTATCCCAGTTAATTGACTTCTTTCTTGATCGCAGACTACAATTTACATTGAAGTGTTGATCTCTTCTGTTAGATGTCTTCATCCAACCGGACAGCATAAGTGAATGTCTTGTGCGGCTTCTATGGCTTTATATGGGCAAATGACGGAAGCGAACATTACTGAGTAAAAGATTATTGAGTGAGGTTCTGATTATAAAGGACTGAATTAGAAATGGAGATAGATAGATAGATAGATAATGAAAAGACTGTGATAGATAGATAGATATGAAAAACTGAGATAAAGAAAAAGATATGAAAAGACAGATAGATAGATAGATAGATAGATAATGAAAAGAATGTGATAGATATGAAAAGACTGTGATAGATATTAAAAATATAGATAGATAGATAGATAGATAGATATGAAAAACTGAGATAAAGAAAAAGATATGAAAAGACTGAGATAGATAGATAGATAGATAATGAAAAAATGTGATAGAGAGATAGATATGAAAAGACTGAGATATATATTAAAAGAGATAGATAGATATGAAAAAACTAATATAGATAGATAGATAGATAGATAGATAGATAGATAGATAGATAGATATGAAAAGACTGAGATAGATATTAAAAGAGATAGATTGATATGAAAAGATTAAGATAGATAGATAGATAGATAGATAGATAGATAGATAGATAGATAGATATGAACAGTCCAAGATAGATAGATAGATAGATAGATAGATAGATAGATAGATAGATAAACAAACTCACTGCATGACGTGCAAACTTGAAAATCGACCTTCTGAGGTGTAACACTTTAATTTCGGAAATGACCGCATTCCTCACCGGGTAAATGATTCCTCAAACATTCCCGATCCCGTCGGCTCACGTCCCAACTTCCATTTTCTTTAGACTCGCACTAGACGAGTCATTCGTTGCCGAGTATTAGAGGAAGTTGCACGTGCTCATCTTATACTGTCAGCAAAAAAATGAATGAAAGGGATCATGAGTAGAGGATTAGCAGAAAATTTTTATGTGAATATTGAGAAAAGTGAGTGGCAGTAAGACGTTAGCCCTATAAAAAATATATGGAACGTTTCCCTCTATTTGTGTCTGTGAAAGAGATAATGAATATTTACATGTATGTGTTCAGCTTCTGTGTATATATATGGGTCTGCATTTGCGTGCTAGTGTTGTATGCATATACATATACGTCTTTTTTTGTAGCGCGAGTGTGGTGTAAATGGATTCTTGCGTGGGCGTTCGTGCTTCTGCAGTTAAGAAGACATGTTTGCGAGGATGATTGCGTTTTAAAGGATCGGTGGGTTTGTGTGTCTGTGTTTGTGCGGCGTAGCGTTTTTTTTTCAAAAGCGAAGGTAAATGTTTAAGCCAATTTCATTGCCTCTTTGAAGAACCTAATTTCAAATGTCGGCAACAGGCAAAAGATTTCCTGCTACCGGCTACGAAAGATCCTGCGACGGGCGAGAGTTGAAGATAAAAAGAAACGTCCCGACGAATGAATTACGTAAACAAAGAAAGCAAAATAAAACATTGAAAAAAAAAAGTTGCAATTAACATGCACGGATATTTTACGCCTTCGGCGAAGAGGGGCGTATTCAGCATTTGATAATTTTGCGGCAATACGCGCTTAAAGGTTTTAGGCAGTTTTTGATCAACATTTCTTTTCATGGTTAGCCGTAAGGAATTGCAAATATAGGACTACCTTACACTTAAGTAAAATAATAACAATAATAATATTTATTAAGTATTTATTACAGGAAATATCAAGTTTTACGGAAACATTGTTGACAAATGTATTTAGTTACATAACAAATAAATAAAAATAATATAAATTTTGATGCTATATTCGATTTGCCTATATTTCTGAGATGAGGTATTATGTACATTATTTACATTATTCGGACTATTGTCCTCATCTTTGTCGCCATATTTATTACAACGTTTTGGCCCTTCAGTATCTGTCTATATTTCTGAGATGAGGTATTATGTACATTATTTACATTATTCGGACTATTGTCCTCATCTTTGTCGCCATATTTATTACAACGTATTGGCCCTTCAGTATCTGTCTATATTTCTGAGATGAGGTATTATGTACATTATTTACATTATTCAGACTATTGTCCTCATCTTTGTCGCCATATTTATTACAACGTATTGGCCCTTCAGTATCTGTCTATATTTCTGAGATGAGGTATTATGTACATTATTTACATTATTCGGACTATTGTCCTCATCTTGTGATAAATATGTCGCCATATTTATCACAAGGACACAGTGGATAAAGGCGTTGGTTAGATCCAGTGACAGGACCCAAAGAGTTTGAGTTCAATACCCGAGGGAAATTCAGAGGGAAATTAGCAGGAGATAACTGATAACCGACATCCATCAAACATGGCACGTGGAACTAGAACAGTCTACCCCAGTGAGCGTAATAAACGGTTCAGTTCAAAATTCCAACCACCTGAAGAAGGCCGGAGCGTATAACGGCCGAAACGTTGTGATAAATATGGCGACAAAGATGAGGACAATAGTCCGAATAATGTATATTCGATTTGTTGTTCGGTATTTTTCATTTGCTATTGGCAGCATTTTAGAATACTTTGGCTGCAATGCTAAGTTTCCCATGTTCTTAAGTTTACGCTTTGTTACTTCATTTTTTTCATTGATGATTTTAGATTGCTTTCTTTCATTCGTTTTGATGGACAATCGCGAAATTCTGAAATTTAGAGATCTTATTCCATTTCAAAAAATAAAGCCTGTAAAAAGGAATATTTTGAATTAATATACGACCAAGAATAAAATGCTTTTGACAAAAAAATCTTAGCGATTTTAGTATGATTATATAACAATCCTTGGGGTTCTTGATAGGCTCCAGAGGCGGATATGCAATGCAGTTGGCCCTGCCCTGGCGTCTCGTCTACAGTCACTTTCTCACAAACGCGCCGTCGCCTCCCTCTGTCTGTTCTACAAATACTTTCATGGTAATTGCTCCGATGAGCTGCATTCGCTGGATCCCAGACGTCATGAGTTCCAGCGCTCTACGAGGCTGGCATCCCGCTCTCACCCCTTCACTGTCGAAACTCCTAAATGTAGCCGTCTCTTCTACTCTAATAGCTTCATGTCTCGCACCTCTCGCCTGTGGAACTCCCTTCCCTATTCCTGTTTCCCTGTGAGCTATAATCTCCAACTATTCAAGTGTAATGTCAATCAACATCTTCAGTTGCCTTAATCTATCCACTACCCTCATCCTTTCTTCTATCACTCCTATCTGATCTTGCTCTAAATTTTCTGTAACCCCTTGCGTCCTTGTGGCTTCCCGCCTTCCCGCTTGGGGTGAAATGCTTAAAAAAAAAAAAAAACTTATGTCGTTGCATGATTACAGATTATAAACCCTAATTGAGATTGAAATATGTAATCGGCTCTAATTTTTTTTTGTAAAATGCAATGAATTTCATTTTTTTTTTTTTGTTGAGTACGCCTCTGCTCCGCCGAACGCGTCTTTTATTTGGAAGGTAAGAAACACTAGCCATATAAATATTGTAAATGAATGAGAAAAAAGGAAACAGAAAAGAAAAAAAAAAAGCAATTGAAATATGAAAACAGTTCTTTTATATGTCGCATTCCCTCAAGAATTGGGTGATCATGGCTCTCCACATCTTCATATCATGTATACATCTAAGAAATGTTTGGCTTCTTGCTATTCCACCTTTATCCTCCTTTTCTTTTTATGTGTCGTATTCTTTCAGGACGTAGGCGATCATGGCTCTCCATCTCCCTCTATCCCTTGCAGCTCTCAACAAGGTCCTTCCTTTTGCTTTCTCCCCCAAACCACGTTCTGTCATCCACTTGTCCACCAGGTAATGCCACGCGTTGTTTTCCCTTGTTTCTCTTTCATTCTGTTCGACCCGTGAGTATTAGATTCTCCAGGCCCTCCTTCCTCATTATGTGTCCCAGAAACTTCAGCGGCCTCTTCCTGATGAACCATATTCGGCCATAGCAAATGTAACACTAATAATAATAATAGCAAGAAGAAGAAGAAGAAGAAGAAGAAGAAGATCCAACAAATATCGATATTTCTATATTTCTGAGATGAGGTATTATGTACACTATTTACATTATTCGGACTATTGTCCTCTTCTTTGTCGCCATATTTATTACAACGTTTTGGCCGTTGTATGCTCCGGCCTTCTTGAGCATCCTCCTTGTTTGCAACCTCTCTAAGATCTCATCGTTGCTCACACGCTCGGTCCATGATAGAACCGCTTCTCTGTCGCCTTGAGTCTCTTCTTCATCTTTGAGGGAATCGTCCAACATTCGCTGCCGTAAAGAAGAACAGATGTCACGTAACAGCTCAGTATTCTTTTCTTTGTTACCAAAGAAATCCTCCTGTCTGGCAATACTCAGCCCAGCTTTTGGAATGCGTCCTTGGCCATCCCAATATGCCTACGGATCTCAGTGTCGCACTTACCGTCGTCTGTCATAACGCTTCCCAGATATTTAAACTTCGGCATCTGCTTGATTCTAGTGTTCTCGACCTTCAAATTACATTTCGGGCTCATCCTTTTACTGATGACCATACACTCTGTCTTCTTGTAGTTTGTGCTTAGTCCCTTCTTCTCACTCTCCGTCGCTACCTTATGTAGGAGATTTTGTGATTTCTTTTCCGTGTCTGCTATCAATACTGTATCATCTGCGTATCTTATGTTATTAAGATTGTGGCCACCAATTCTAAACCCTGGTAGGGTTACCAATTCTCTCAGAATTCTCTCAGCGTTTGTCCTACGATCCTTCAAATGAGTTCTTTAGGTACGCCAATCTCATTCAGCTAAAGCACGCATATCACACCAAGTAGTAGTCATATAGAGATATAGAAAAAAAAGCGAAAAGAAAGTTTCGCATCTCACGGCAAACATGGCGGACCATTTTAACTTCTTTTGTTCTTTTATTTATACATACAAGATTTTATAGGCATGGTGTAATTGTTAGCAATTGCTAAACAATTACCACTGAGTCGAGTTCGATCCTCACTGGATGCTCCAAACATTCGGCCTTGTGCCACACGTAAGTTACGCTTAGAAATCATTTGGGCACTTTAACGTGGTGCAATGGTTAGCGAGCTTGTCTTGTTAGAACAATTACAACCGAAAAGTGAGTTCGATCCTCCTTGGGTGTCTCATACTTTCAGCTTTGTGCCACATCTAAGCTACGCTTATAAGATCCTTTGTGGGCACTTCGACTGGTGTAATGGTTAACAAGCTTGTCTCGCCAGAACTATTACGACTAAATAGTGAGTTCGATCTTCCCTGATCATCTCATACTTTCAACCTTGTGCCACATGTAAGCCATGCTTATAAAATCACGATATAAGATTTTAAATTAGCCAAGCGTTATCAGAGGGAGTGTGCTGGCCTTGTTCGATGGTTGCACGAAATCACAAGTCATCATGGCCGAGGGTCCGAGTGTGCTGGCCTTGTTCGATGGTTGTCTTAGCACGAAATCACAAGTCATCATGGCCGAGGGTCCGAGTGTGCTGGCCTTGTTCGATGGTTGTCTTACCACGAAATCACAAGTCATCATGGCCGAGGGTCCAAGTGAACGAAATAAAGGGGTCAGTTCGACATTCGAGATTCCAAACACCTGAAAAAGGCCGGAGCGTACAACGGCCGAAACGCTGTAATAAATATGGCGACAAAGATGAGGACAATAGTCCGAATAATGTAAATAGAGTACATAATACCTCATCTCAGAAATATAAACATATTGACATTTGTTGGATCTTCTTCTTCTTCTTCTTCTTCTTCTTCTTCTTCTTCTTCTTCTTCTTCCCGTTATTATTATTATTAGTGTTACATTTACTATGGCCGAGTATGGTTAGAGTGATTAGAACGTTCGTTTTCTGACCATGAGATCCGGGTTCGAATCTCACCATGATCGATGTATCAGAAAGGTGACTTCTTGATGTCCTCGGTCTGGGGGAGGCGATCCAAGCGTGCGTCACCTTTAGATAGTGCCCGAAAACCATACCACGTGTTGACTCAAGCCTTGTGTGTGAAATTGGGGAGAAGGAACACTTGGATGGGGAGCGTCGATGGCTGTGCTAGAACGAAGTCACAAGTCATCGTGACCGAGGGGTTGAGCGTTCTAGCCTTGTTCAGACCGTTGATCACGCTAGATAACGCTCTCTCTCTCTCTCTCTCTCTCTCTCTCCCAAAAACTGTAACTAAGGTCAGCTCAACCCTAGTTACAGTATAAATCACAGTGGACTTTGGCTGTTGAACAAAAATAAAGGTGCCTGTGAAGGTGTCTGCAATTGGGATTAGCTAGCCGCCCTAATAGACTGGCATCCTTGATTTCGAGTAGATGCGCCATTTACATTTTATTACATTTACTAGGTTTTGGGAATATGTAAATATTGGTTGTTAAATATAATTCTTTCGTATGGAAACATTTTTCTTAACTCGGGATATAAAATAGCCTACTTTAAACCCTAACACCAACCCTACCCACCTAGTCACCGTTTTAATATTTGTGTCCACAAATATTTTTATTAACTAAACGTTTATGTGATATGGTGTGGTCTAGTGGCTAGAATGCCAGAAGGGCAACTGCCTGATGTTATTTGGCCCGAGGAGGGGATACTTTTTTAACGCCTATAAAATACACCTTTGTGGGTTATTTAAAGCCGAAACTTAGTTTTGAATTTTTTTTTTTTGTTGTTGAAATAAACATAAGATACTGTAGCAAGTCCGGAAGGAATAAAATAAATAAAGGCCCCCAGTTCTGGCTTTTAGTTACACCATGTAACCTTGTAGTATAGAACGCCATGAAAAAATAGATGGAAATTAAGGAACGCTGGACAACAAGTCCGAATTTGATGGGAGAACGGAAACATTTTCTTCTCAGGTTATCAGCTACATCTACACAAGGTGACGTCCACCCAGCCGAAAACGAAACTTCTAGACAAGGTGATGCACACCCCGGCCAAAAATGAGACTTTGACAGATCTAGACAAGGTAATGTGCGACCAGACCCGAAAACGAGACCTGGGACACATCTGGGTAGGGTGACGTGCATCCTGATCCGAAAAACGAGACTTAAGACATATCAAGACAAAGTGATGAGCACTCTGGCTCAAAACGAGACTCCGGACACATCTAGACAAAAGTGTTGTGCACCCCGGCCAAAAAGAAAGCTTCAGTCACATCTAGAAAAGGTGATATGCACCCCGGCCCAAGAGAAAACACATCTAGACAAGGTGATGAGCACCCCAAAGCGAAACGGTACTTCAGAAACAGTTAAACAAAGTGATATGCACACTTGCCAAAAAAAAAATAAAAAAATAAACGAGACTTTTAGACAAGTTGATATGTCCCCTGACCGAAAACGTAACTTCAGACACACCTAGACAAATTGGTGTGCTCTCTGGCCAAAAACGAGACTTGAGACACATCTAGACAAGTTGATATGTCCTCTGAACAAAAACGAAATTTTAGACACATCGAGACAAATTGGTGTGCTCTCTGGCCAAAAACGAAACTTGAGACACATTCAGACAAGGTGATATGTCCTCTGACCAAAAACGGAATTTTAGACACATCTAGACAAATTGATGTGCTCCCTGCCCCAAAACGAGACTTGAGACACATCTACACAAGGTGACGTGAACCCCGGCTAAAAACGAAGCTATCAATATTACAAAGATAGTTGTGCTATTACGAATAATTCCCAAGATAATGGAAATGATTTATCTCACAGTTTCAGAAAACGTGAATATTTTGCCATTGTATCCACCTGACGTTATTAGATTGATTTTATCCAAAGATTTGACAGTTAGAACTTTGGGACATTACTTGCCACGTCACTATCCCCCATAAAGGCCACAAACGTATTAAACTTTGGTGTCGTCTTAGCAGACAGTTTCTACAATGTCGCTTTTGTGTTGATGTCGCTTGAAACCAATAAATAACTAAATAAACGTGAGTTGAGTGGCTTTTTAAAACGAATGTAATATTTGTTATTCACGTCACTAGATATTCTTTTCAAAATAATAAAATGATATAGGAAAATACCGGAAAGGAAGATAAGGAAGAAATAGCACAAAAAAAAAAAGAAAGAAAAAAATAAAGAAAAAAAGAAATATATATATATATATATATATATATATATATATATATATATATATATATATATATATATATATATATATAGTCGTCTACAGACGCTGTTTCGCTGTATATAATGAAAGTAATAAAGAAAAAAAAAAACGTAGACAAAAGAAGTAAAGAAAGAAATAAAAAGTAGGCAAAAGAATGAAAGAAGATGAAAGAGAAAGAAAGATAACGAAGAAAAAGAAAGAAAGCAAGAGAGGGCAAAAGAAAGAAAGAAAGAAAGAAAAAAAGAGAAGGCAAAAGAAAGAAAGAAAGAGTGAAAGAGAAGAAAGAAAGAAAGAAAGAAAGAAAGAGAAGTCAAAAGAAAGAAAGAAGGAAGAAAGAAAAAGTCAAAGGAAATAAAAAAAGAAAAGGTAAAATAAATAAAACAGGAAAGACAAAAGAAATTAAGGATTAAAGAAAGAAAGAAAGAAAGAAAGAAAGAAAGAAAGAAAGAAAGAAAGAAAGAAAGAAAGAAAGAAGGGTATTAGAAAAAGAAGGGTATTAAAAAGAAAGAAAGAAAGAAAGAAAGAAAGAAAGAAAGAAAGACAAATGACAAAAAGTAAAATAATAAAAACGAAACGAGAAAAATAAAAGCTATGAAATTATAAAATAACAGAAGAATTCTAAATATTAAGAAAGGAAAAAATGAAAAACAAAAACGAAAGATAAACAATTAGACTTAAAGGAGAAACAAATATGGAATAGGAGAATCAAGCAAAAAATTTCTAAACGTTAGAAACATGGGTAAAGCTCACAGTTAGGTTCAAAACCAGTTCCAGAATATTCCATAACGCAGACGCAAAGGCGCATGCGCACACACGCATTCATACAGACACGTTCGGACATTGATTCTTTCGGACGTAAAACTTCATTTTGCCTCCCACGTCGAGCCCCAAGCGAATGAATTGCTCCGAGGAACTGGCTGTTTATTCATGTCGCGACCTTAAAGAAGAGAAGCTGGGTTTGAGAAGAGGTGTGAGGTTATTTGGGAGGTGGGGCGTGCCGTGAGATGAATGATTAAACCTGCAGATGATGCAGTAGCGTCTTGGCCAAAGGGAAGAAGTTTTCAGAAGAAAGTCGAACAAAGACCATTTTTGAAGAAGAAAAATACCAGCAAAAAAAAAAAAAAAAAAAAATGATGAAGGAAGTAACAGAAAGAAAAAAAAAGAAAGAAAGAAATGACCCGTTGACCAGATATATTTCAAACTGAACGTGGAAGAAAGGAACGAGAAGAATGGAGGGGAAAAAATGGCTAGGTAGGAAATTGTGGAAAATGACAAGGTTCGTGCGGTTGGCAGACGTGACTAATCGATATGGGAAAGCGTGTGGACCACACCGAAGGCCGAAATAAGAGAGAAGATTGTATTGGCAGCGCTAACGTTTATTAAAGTGGAAGGAGGCAGATGGTAACCTGATGGAGGTGGAGGGAGGAAGGAATCAAAATAAATGTGACGGGAGGAGGTGATAAGAAAGAAAATACAGGGCGGGGGGGAAGATACACTAGAATGGGGGGAAAAGAGGGGGGAAAGTGTGAGAATAGAAAGAGTGGAAGAATCAGAAGAAAGAAACAAAGAAAGGTCAAAAGATAGATAGAAAGAAAGAAAGAAATATGAAAATCGATAGAAAAGAGAGGAGTTTTCATTCATTGATTCACTGATTCGATTTTTTACGGCTTATCAACCCTTTGATGTTTATTTAAACCCCAAAAATATTTTTAGTCTGTAAAATTTTTTTTTTTTGAGATAATAATAATTAATGATAGAAGTCTTACTAATTAACCCATAGTAGATTTATACCTTCCTGAGAACATTTTTACGTAAGTGAATATACCGAACCCAGATGGAATTGGAACTCGGCTCTCCGATCCATTATCCATTACACCACCCGCATATCAAAGCTTACAGCACCTCCCCAAGCGTAACCCATCTAGTTACTAACCAGATACGATGTTGCTGAAGTTAATCTCCGATTAACAATTCGTAGCCATTATTCATTACACTACACCGGAGTTTCAACGTGATACTGTCATATGTCCAAGTGAGGAATGAACGAAAAATTGAAGAATAAAAATAATAAAATGGTTATCAGATGCGAAGGGACAGTTTCGGAAAAGAAAAAAAAAGGAAGAAAGAAAGAAAGAAAGAAAGAAAGAAAGAAAGAAAGAAAGAAAGAAAGAAAGAAAGAAAATTAGAATAATCAAAAAGTGCGAGGAAAAATAGAGAATGAAAAGGAAGAAAGAAAATTACTAATAAGGAAGAAGAGAGACAGGAATGAAAAGAAAGAAAGAAGAAAAGTTGAGAAGAATATTAAAATAAACAATGAAAAACAAGGAAGAGAATTAAAAAGAAGAATTCAAAAAAGAAGGAATAAAAGATTAAGAAATATCGAAACAAAAGGAAAGAAAGAAAGAAACAAAGATAAACAAAGAAAAGCAGGAAAAAGAAAAGAAAAACGAAAGAGGGGAATAATAAGGAAAAGAAAGAAAGAAAGAAGGAAGGAAGGAAAAAAGAAAGAAGGAAAAGAAAGAAAAAATGAAGGAAAGAAAGAAAGAAAGAAAGAAAGAAAGAAAGAAAGAAAGAAAGAAAAAGAAAGAAAGAATAAGTAAATATGAAACTAGAAAAAAAAAAAATTAAAATAAGAAATATCGAACCAAAAGGAAAGAAAGAAAAAAAACAAAGAAAAGCAGGAAAAACAAAAGAAAAACCAAAGGGGAAAAGAATGAGGAAAAGAAAGAAAGAAAGAAAGAAAGAAAGAAGTGAAGGAAAGATAGAAAGAAGGAAAGAAAGAAAGAATAAGTAAATATGAAACTAGAAAAAAACATTTAAAATAAGAAATATCGAACCAAAAGGAAAGAAAGAAAGAAACAAAGATAAACAAAGAAAAGCAGGAAAAAGAAAAGAAAAACAAAAGGGGAAAATAATAAGGAAAAGAATGAAAAAAGAAAGAAAGAAAGAAAGAAAGAAAAAAGAAAGAAAGAAAGAAAGATATTAGAAAGAATGAGAGAAAGAAAGAAGGAAAGAAAGAAAGAAAGAAAGAAGGAAAGAAGGAAAGAAAGAATAAGTAAATATGAAACTAGAAAAAACATTTACATTAAGAAAGTAATAAGGAAAATTGAAAGAAAGGCACAAAAATGAACAGGAATTACAAAAGGAAGGAAGGATGGTTAGAAAGAAAGGAAAGAAAGAAAGAAAGAAAGAAAGAACGAAAGAAAGAAAGAAGGAAAGGAAGGAAAGAAACCAAAGAACGGGACATAAAATATGAACGAAAGAAGGAAAGAAACTTAAAAGAAAGGAATAAAAAATACGGAAGCAAGAAAGAAGAAAAGATAGAATGTAAAGTAAGAAAGAAACTAAAAAACAATATAAAATATGGAAGCAAGCAAGAAAGAAAAAGAAAGAAAGCAAGAAAGAAAGAAATGAAGGAAGAATGAAAGAAATAAATGAAGAAAGAAATTAAGAAAGAAAGAATGTAAAATAAGAAAGAAACTTAAAAAAGAATATAAAATACGGAACTAAGAAAGAAAGAAAAAAGAAGGAAAGAAAGGAATTGGAAGGACAGAAAGGAAGAAAGAAAGAAAGGAAGAAAGTATATAAATTAAGAAAGCAACTATAAAAAGGTAATATAAAATGCGGATCCAAGCGAGCAAGAACGAAAAAAGAAACAAAGACTATAAATTAGGTAAGAAACTAAACAGTTATATAAAATACGAAAGCAAGACATGAAAGAAAGAAAAAAAGGAAGAAAGAGAAAGAAAGGAAGGAAGAAATAAAAGGAAAAAATGGAATACTATAAAATAAGAAATAAACAAAAGAATGGAATGTAAAATATGGAAGAAAAAAAATGAATATTTACAGAAATGCAAACAAAGAAAAATACCCCAATATGGAATGAAAGAAAAGAAAGAAAACGAAAGATGAAAATATTAAGAAAAAGAAAAAAAAAATGAATGAAATAATAAGTAAATATGAAACAAGAAAAAGAAACGGTATTTAAAATAGGAAAGAATGTAAATGAAACCAAAAATTCAATATAAAATATGACAGAAAGAAAGACCAAAACAACGAACCTAAAACACAAAACGAAGAAATGAACAAAGAAAAAGAATATAAAAGTACGAAAGAAGTCCAATAACGAACATAAATTAAAAAAAGACAGAAAAAAGGAACATAAAATACGAAATGAATAAAGAAAAAAAGAATGATAAGAAGAAATAAACCAAAAACGGAAGCAAGAATGCGAACGAAAGAAAGAAATAAAGTAAAAAGAATATAAAATAGAAAAGAAAGAAGGAAATATGGAAAACGTAAAAAAAGAAAGAATATAAATAAGAAAGAAACTACAAAAAGAATATAAAAAACGGAACAAAGAAAGAAAGAAAGAAAGGAAAAAAGAAAGAAAGAAAGAAAGGAAAAAAGAAAGAAAGAAAGAAAGAAAGAAAGAAAGGAAGAAAGAAAGAATATAAAATATGAAAAAAATAAACAAAGGAATATAAAAATATAAAATACGGAAACAAGAAAGAATGTAAGAAAGGAAGGAAGAAAGAAAGAATAAAAAATATGAAAAAAAGTACAAAAAAAAAAAAATATAAAATATGGCACCAAGAAAGGAAGAAAGAAAGAATATAAAATATGAAAGAAAGAAACTTAAAAGGAATATAAAAAAAAATATAAAATACGGAAACAAAGAAGAAAGAAATGAAGAAATTGAAAATATGAAAGAAAAAAAGAAGAGAGATGAATATTTATAGACAAATATACAAACAGACTGATAAGGATCCATTTATATATATATATATATATATATATATATATATATATATATATATATATATATATATATATATATATATATATATATATATATATATTTATGTATATATATATATATATATATATATATATATATATATATATATTATGTATGTACGTATATATATATATATATATATATATATATATATATATAATAAAAGAAAGGAGAAAGAAAATGAAAAATATATAAAAAAATCTAGAAATTATAACGTAAAAAGAAATACAAAAAAAGAACGTTATGGTGAAAACACGCGCATGCGCACATACGCACACAAACACACACAAACAGATGATGCTAGCAAACCTGATATCGACAAATTTCTAGCATTTCCACCTTGTCTTGGGTGTTATCTCCAACCTTACCGATTATATAACAGCCCTGACATTTTCCTCAGATATCAAAGCTTTTTCCTTGCAATCTCTAGTGACCTTTGATTTTAGCATCAACTGTTCCTAATTCTATGAAACTTTTTATAGATTTCTTCCCCAAAGCCAAGTATGGAACAAGACTATAATAGCTGAGTGCCCTGTAAGGAAATTATTTGGTTGACTCAGAAATAATTTCTCTTTTTGATGATCAACGTCCATCTTCAAAAAATAAAGCACTGTTACATTTTATTTAATTAGATATTCGCTAATATTTGCAATTGCATGCGTCAACTTAGTGTGTCCTTTGATAGGTTTTGCCTTGCAGCCACATCACGTTGAAACAGCAGTTCACCGAAGTTAAGCAACGTCGAACCTGGACAGCACATAAGATGGGTGACCGCTTGGGAATACCAGATGTCGTAAGATTGGATGTGCGGGTGGTGTAATGGATAATGGCTCGGAATTCAGAGCCGAATTATAATTCCAGATAAGTTCATTATATTGACTTACGCAGAAATACCCTTGGAAAAGGTAAGAATCAACCACCTCCCTTGTCAGCTATGGGTTAATTAGACTTGTATCACTAAATTATAATTATCTCAAAAAAAAAAATTACTACAATCTAAAAATATTTTCTAGTTATTTAATAATCTGAAAAGTGTTTGGAACGAATCAATGAACCAATTAATCGATAACATTTGAGTAACATCGAACTCCCGTCTACATCAAATGCATCAAACTCTAAAGGAAAACACTTGAAAGGACACAATCGAATTTAAAAGGCCCACTCCAATCCAAGGGGATCGAATATTCTAAATTGTTTCAAATTATTTAAACAAGTCTTCGCTTTTCTTATATCTTTATTTTCTTTAGCACAAGACTAGAGCGACCTTAGGGACTCTTCTCGTCTTGTTGCCGCTGGGCTACAGCCTATATTTAAATACGGCACGACTCGTGTTGCGAAACGTATGGGAATATCTCCGCAAAAATGCCTGTCTCAAAGCAATGGGTAACTTATCAGATTCTCATCCCAATATAATTTAGTCCGATCCCAAATAAACAGAGTCAATGTGAGCTGGAACCGAAGTTGAATTTACAAACGGAAATCTTTTTGTATCTAGAGAGAAACCCCCTCTCCTCTTCTCTATTTGTCCCCTCGAGCAGGCACCGCGCCTTGAGATGATATTAGGCCTCAAGCTCATACCCAGTTTCAATTCAGTAAATACCTGATTTCTCATACAATCCTCTGCCTTTATAAGAGCCAGATCAGGCCGAAAATGGTGTACTGTTGCAATATTTCGGCAGGGGTTGCCCAGACCTCACTTTCCAAACATGATAGAGTTCAAAAGTATCTCAAATGAGTTATTGTTGGAGAAGGATTATTTTCCACCCTCCAATCTCTTTCTCTGTTATAGTGGAACACACCTATTCTATAGTTAATAGACTCTCCCACCTATAATAAGTAGAAGTCGCGCAGTCGGCTTAGTCGATGTCGGACGACAGTCGATGTTGGACGACAGTCGAGCTCTCTGCCTTCGGGCAGAGAGGAACCCGGACGAGGCTATGCCAAAGGGCAGAGTTTCGTCCGGGGAGGTAGACAGACCCGATCTCCTTTATGCGAGGTCTATGGGATTTTTTGGCCGAGCCTACAGGCTCGGGAACCCCACATTAAATTCGGCCATGTGCCACATGTGACTGCGTGGGGAAGTTACTAAATAGCGTCGATGTCGGACGACGGCTGAACGGTTGAACTCTCTGCCTTCGGACGGGGAGGAACCCGAACGAGGCTACGCCGAGGGGCGGAGTCTCCTTCGGGGAGGTAAACTGACCCTGAACCCGTTTATACGGGTTCAATGGGCATATTTTTGGCCGAGCCCACAGGCTCGGAGTTCCCACGTTAAAAAGGCCTTGTGCGACATGACGCCCTCGTGGTGGGGGTGACTGAATATCGCCAGACAGTCGATGCCGGACGACCGTTAGACCACCACTAGATTACTCTACGTCATACCTATTATATGAAGTTCCTAACGTTTTGTACGTCGAACCTATTTTAGGACCGACTTAGTACAAATACAACCCTCCACTGTGAAATCACTCCATAACACTTTCATAGGCGGGATATGGTGAGCCTCTTACTTTTCTGTCGCTACTTCCATGGAAAGTGCTCGAACCAACTGCATTCCTTGGTTCCACCAGGTTTAAGCTTCACGGCTAGGAAGCGCCATGCCACTTACAAAGTAGTGAATCACCCTCATTCCTTCCGTATTCCATCAGCGAAAACTTCCGCAACCTCTGCCTTATGTAATAGACTCCTAAGTGGGTGTTTTCTTCTCTTAACCTGTTTGAGTCTAGAGTTAACCTTTATCCATATAAACTACCCCCTAAGGTAACCCTCTATCTCGATTTGTCCCTGAGCTTTGTACGGGGTGAACTTTACTGTAAAAAAAAACAAAACAAAACAAAAAAAAAACAGGTTTTGCTGTGAAAATATTTTCAGCAAACAATCGAATCTGCTTTTTTTGTTACTAGAGAAAGTTTTGTTGCAGTTTTTTGTGTATGTGTGTACTAGAGAGCTAGCCTAAATGAGCTGACTCATTTTATAGTTCACCAATAGAAGGGTTAACCAATCAGAAAGCTCAAAATATTCAATGCGACGTGTATAAAGGCAGCCATTTTTTTTCTCCTAAATTGTCTGCCCTGCCAACCTGATATCGAAGACTTAAAGAATTACTTAACAACCGCTACTTTCTCTGAATCTTCACTGCCGACCTCTGATATTGAACAAATTACGGACTTCACTGGATTCCATATTCAGGGACTGCAGCAAACATTGTCAACAAGTTTTCCCCAGCAAAGCGTTTTGCAGAGATCGCAAAAGGTAATAATCAACTGTTGCAAGGGCTGGTGAACATTGCAACTGGCGTTGAACAAAGGAATTAAAATATAAATAAATAAATGAAAATAAAAAAATATTCCTGCATTATTCTTACAGCATGTGGGCTTGCATTATCCTGGAGTAGAACAAAATTGTTCCTCTTGACACTATTATAGACATGTTGCAGCTGTTGGACGAACAAATGTGCTTATTTACACTATTTACATTGTTCGAACTGTTGTCCTCATCTTCGTTGCCATATTCACGACGTTTCGGCCGTTGTACGTTCCGGCCTTCTTCAGGTGATTTGAATTTCGAACTGAACCCTTTATTTTGTTTACCGGGGTAGATTGTTCTAGTTCCACGTGCCATGCCCCCTCCGGATGTCTCACTTATCTCCCTTTAACTCAACTCTCCAAGTTTTTGTTCACCTCTGCCGTAGCCAGGTATTGAACTCACAACTCTTTGGGTCAAATCACTGGATCCAACAATCTAAATAGTGTAAATAATAATTACAGTAGCTCACCTGAAATTTAATGTTTGATTGTAAATATCTGGGAATTGTTTTAACAGGACGGAAAGCGGGTTAACGAAATTGGTATAACGAAAGATGCCTTTCAAAAGATAAGCAAAGTATAAGGTAACAAAAAAAAAGGCTTTGTCGTTTTTAGGTTGTGTGGGAAGAAGTGACTCATGGCAAGTAAATGAATAGATCACGTGACAATTAAATTGTTAAAATATGCGCTAGGAATTGGGGTGTATGAATTACTCAGTGTCGGTGCATTTCGCATACACAAAATTCATAGCTTGAGCAGTTAGCGCGAAAACGAGGCTGTGCCGAAGAAGCTCGTTCGGGTTTGTCTGCTTTGCGTTTTAATGTGCATCATCATCATCATCTTGCGGCCTCAGCCGAGATTGAACTCACTAATACTTTTTGATTGGTGTAGTTCATAATCTTGTCAAATAGCTGAATTCTTGATGCTTCGCTAGGGCTATCAAGGGTGTTTTTATCGTGACACCAACACTACATGGATTGCCAACCAAGGCTCAGAGAGACTCCATTCACCCTCCTCTAAGAGCAGGTTTGAATCCAGAGTTTTCCTTCTCCTAGACCAGTTGCCATCCAAGGCTATAGAACCCAGTCTGTCCTGCTATTTACCCATAGCTGGAGGGAGAAGAAAGAGGATTCACACCTTTCCCAAGGGTGTTAGCACGTAAGTGAATGTAATGGATTCGACTGGAATTCTGGAATGGCTCTCCGATTCCTCAACCCGAGCCGCTATCCATTACTCCACCGTGTCTCCTCCTCAGTTGCAGCAAGTCACCGAATAGGTCAATTCATTAAAAAATAATGACATGATTGAACGCATCGCCAAGTCTTTGTCCCAGAAGTTCAGGTTTGAGGAATAACTATGTCAAATGTGCTGTATACTTTTTTTCTTTGGGTTAATAATTAAAAAATGGCAAGGAATTTGAGGGTGTTGCCTTTTACTAAAAACGGAAAAAAAACTAAACAAAATGAACACAAAACGATCAGCTTTAAAAAAAGGACTCGTAACTGGAAAAACCAAATGAAAAAAGAATATTAGCAACAAATACTTTTTCACACCCAACCCAGTTCTGCGGAATCAGAATCAACGTTGATTTTAAGCAAGCGAATGAGCCAATTGGAGTAAAGTGCCATGCAGATTTAAATTTTTCCCACTTGTGACGAATGCAGCTATCGATTTTTTTTTGCATGCTAACATGCTAGTTAACATTCGTGTCAGTCAGCTGTTGGCTCTCACGCTGGCCAATAGAATCTTCCTGCCTATTCGTGCCAGCCAGCTATAGGCTCTCACTCTGGCCAGTAGAAATTGGCCGTAAACTAAATGAAAACTGCCGTAGAAGCATGAAAAAATCGATTATTTCCACTATCGATGGGAGTTGAGAAATGCAATGTCTGTCGTGGCTTTCCCGCTAACTTGAAGCATGTGCATGTAAATTTTGGTGCAAATCCGTCGAAAATTGCGGCCGTGCATTCGTTACACACACACACACACACACACACACACACACACACACATCCTGCCTTTTATAAATAGAGATTCCTTGGTAAATTTGTAAATAATAAATACTGCATGACATTAGTTTTTCGAATGCTGTAAATATAAAATTATTCTTGTAAATAAACTCTCTAATAAATAAATAATCTTTAATATTTTTTTTATAAAATCTCAAGAACAAAAATAATGTATAAATTCACTTTTATCATATGTTTAGGTTTTATTACAATTCTAATCATCGCTTTTTAAAACTATAAATATTGCCGAGGAGTGAAGAATTTTATAAAAAGAAACCCGAATATTAAACTTATGACATTAACTAATTCAAATTTAAAAGAGAAATAAAAAGGGATTTAAAATAACTTTAAAATATATAGATAAAAGGTTGTAAGGGATTAATGAAAAAAGAGTTGGGTAGATCTTAGAGTAGGGGAAAGTTTATAAATTATAATTAATATAGTGTAAAGAGGTTATAGAGGGGGGGAATATAGAAATTAGAATTAGTTGTACATTCGACATTTGAAGAGTTGGAGGGGAGTGAATATTATGGAAATATCGTATCTAATTAAGTTAAACCTATATTATGGAAATTTGAATTTGTTTTTATGTTGACATTTTATCTCTAATTCATTCCTCTGATTTTATAGTTGGCTATAATCAATTATATTATTTTATTATTCTAGTTCTTTCTTCTAAATAAAAAGTCACACCTATCTCTAAGAACGTGCGGAACCTATAATCTTTCAAATTATCTGTTGGCTCAATATATATATATATATATATATATATATAATTATTTATTTAAAAATATGATTCCATCGCTACGTAAGAGTTCTCATGTTTCAAAACAAGAGACGAAAACTTCAGTATAATTATTTGAATTAAATTGAATTAAAGTACCAAGCTCTGATCCATCTTCAAGCGAAATTTTTGGAATAACTAATTCTTGAAATTTACGCGTTTTTTATAAGCATATTCATTATTAAAATTAAAATTACTATGGTAAGGGCCAGAGCAATTATTTTTAAAAAAAAAAGGAGGGGGGGCTTAAGGGTTAATAATTTGTATCGATATCTCAGTTACATTCAAAGAGATCAAGTCAGGGTAAGGTTGGGGTGTCTAAATTTAAAGCGGAAGATGACATCATCTAGTCTGGTTAAGTGTCTATGGAGATTTATTTATTATATTTTTTATTTTTTTCCGAAAGGGTGTTGTGGATATAAAAAAAAACTGTCATAATTCGCTAACATTTGTTTTTTTTTGACGACTTCATAAAGGGTTATCATTTTTTATTGGGTAGAGTATTTAAACTTTTTATTTAGACTATGGAGTTTAAAATTTGTATTTATTATTTTATTGTTTGTTTGTTTTTTATGCTAATTATTCAATGCAAAAATTTGATGATGTCGGCAAAAAACCGTTAATTCATGTCTATTGTTTAATAAATTTTTATTATTTAGAAACTTGATAAAGTGTAGTTTTTCATGTAGGCATACATTCAATTCAGTTTAATTCAAATAATTATATTCAAGTTTTCGGCTCTTGTTTTGAAACATGAGATCTCTTATGTAGCGATGGAATCATATTTTTAAATAAATAATTATATTTATGCTCTACTTTTGTATCGAGCACTATTTTTTAAAAATAATAACAAAAATACTAAAGAACTTTGGATTATTTGCCTACCGAGTTCTTTCCTATTTTCTATATATTTTTACACACACACACACACAGACAAACACACACACACACGCACACACACACACACACACACACACACACACACATATATATATATATATATATATATATATATATATATATATATATATATATACCCTGACGTGACAAATGCTGCAAGACAAGCGAATGTAAATATAATAGAAGGTGAGATCACCGTAACTTTACGCTCTTCCGTCCCTATTTAACTTTTAATCTTTCGTTATTACTCCTAGATATACAATTAGTAAGTCGGTCCAGCGATATCATTAATTTCTTTTAAGTTCTTCTCTACCTACTTGATCTATCGAAACCTTTATTTTGTTTTCACGTCTATTCTCTCTACATATATACATGCATACCCTGACGTGTCAAAAGTCATGGGACAGTAGTGTATAAAGTTATGGAAATGGCATCACCGTAACTTTTAGCTATTCCATCCCGACACGATTTTTAATTTTTCGCTTATAACCTTTTATTGCCCAATCCTCTAAATCTATCTGTGTCGCTGTCTTCATTTTCAATATGCGTATACATACGATTACCTGCCAAAAACCATGGAACAATATGTAGAGTTAATGGAAGATAGCACTAAAACGACACCGTGGAAACACGCAGACGTATATGTTATACTGTAAAACCTGATCAGTCAATGGGAACACCGTTTTGGCTGCTTATCGTGAACGCTAGGCAGATAGGGTATCCAATTACGGAAATTATGATGATTTAACATCGCACGGGTGTATCGGGAATATCTGATAGAAGAAATTTTCAGTTAGTATCGAGAACGCAATGGCCGACCATGGATCGTGACCAAAAGTATCTAGCTTGAATTGACACTGGTTTAAATCAAGCTCATCTTCGACACAGAAGGTATCAGATACATACCCAATAGATGATGTCAGAGTTTTAGCCATGGGTGCAGAAGATTCACTAATGTGGCACTGTTAACACCATTAATTTAAATTTGGTTTTATATTTTTCTGGTAAAACGTAATTACTTTCCGAGAACCGAATTAATTAAAAACAAGGGTGTGATGTCTAACTTGTCCTCTACATTACGCAAAAATTAAAATATTTACCAAAATTACACATAAATATCTTCATATCTATTATTATTATTATTATTATTATTGTTACATTTGCTATGGCCGAGTATGGTTAGAGTGATTAGAACGTTCGTTTTCTGACCATGAGACCCAGGTTCGAATCCCACCATGGTCGATGTGTCAGAAAGGTGACTTCTTGATCTCCTCGGTCTGAAATGTAGACAGATAATAAAGTGATATAAATCCAAGAGTCCAAATATATTTATAACTGATTTTGACCAATACAAAACAAATTTAATTGACTAAAAGTTTAGAATTTAACTTGCCTGCACTAATGTGAAGGGTGATACTGAGATCTGTGTTGCAGTATGTAGGTCAGGTCTGGTTAAAGGACAGTGATTTTAGAAATTAGTTGGGAAAGGGCAGGGTCACACCGACAGAGGGTAGCCACACATTGCTGCTGCCATTTTTTGGTAAAACTTTAAATTTCTTAGGTGTGTACTTTACATACTTAGATTGACAATACTGGCTGGATGTAAGTGATACATTCTATAATAGAGGATGCGGAACAAATGAAATTTGACGGCGGGCCTGTATTTGGGCTCCGGGCCGGTCTTTGGGGATTACCTGTTCTAGATCCTCTAGAATCATCAGATTCGGTTCCGTTAGATTTTCATTTGCAAACAGTTTTACAAGATCTTTTTAGGAGAAAAATATAGATTGAAAAATTCGAATTTTATTAGACAGCAATCATTGAAAATTCAAGCGATTACATTTTTGACAACTAATATATAAATTTAACTTAAATTTGGTTTTATATTTTTTTGGTAAAACGTAATTACTTTCCGAGAACCGTATTAATTAAAAACAAGTGTGTAATGTCTAACTTGTCCTCTACATTACGCAAAAATGAAAATATTTACCAAAATTACACATAAATATCTTGAAATACTAAAGAGTAAATTTATTCAATCAAATCGCCATTGGCTTCAACCACGGCCTCCAGACGACTTCTGAATCTCCTGCAACTCTTCTGGACGGTCTCCTTGTTTAAGTTGCTGAATGCTGCCATAATCCTTGCCTTCGGTTCATCTTTGGTGTTACAAGGAGTTTTGTTGGTCTCTCGTTCAACTGCGACCTATATATAATAATTAAGGGGATTGCAGTCTGAGGAGTTTGGTGGCCAGATGTAAGACGTGATGTGGCCGCAAAAATTGTCGTGATTGGATTCGCCTGCTTGTGTGGCATGGTGCAGAGACCTGTTGCTAGACACAGGGATTTCGGCAGCCCCCCTCTTGACCCAGAGCAGAACCACCACCTCAAGGCACTTGATGTAGGCCTCCATGTTGAGTCTGAGGCTCCCACCAACAAATTCCGGAGTTCTCTTCTTATCAGAACGTTCGGAGTGTGTTTCCGAGCAACCGTACCTTCCATTAGGTACAGCCGACTCTTACCAAATCCCCTGCAGTGTCCTTAGATTGACACTCTGAAATGTTCGTATTGGAGCTTCCGGTGCGAATGCCAAGTAGTACATCATGTCGTTTCCAAATTTCTGGCGGAGTGAATTGCGTCATGGCGCTCTTTTTCTCACAGATGGTGCCCGACTAACCTTACTATAGAGTGCAGTCGACAAAATCGAGAACAAACAACGCGCATGCGCGAAATTAAAAATTTACCCATCACACCCTGCAAATTTAGCTTACAGTTGTTTTTTTAATATTTTTTGGTAAAGAGTAATTACTATCAAAACGCCCTGATACTTTTGTCTTAATAGAGTCCAAAAGCGATGTAAGGAGTGATGTGGTCGCAAAAATTGTCTGACAGTCATGATTGGGTTCGCCTGATTGTGTGGCATGGTGCAGAGACCTGTTGCTAGACACAGGAATTTCAGCAGCCTCCCTCTTGACCCAGAGCAGCACCACCACCTCAAGGCACTTGATGTAGGCCTCTATGTTGAGTCTGAGGCTCTCGGTATTTATCATTTCACCCACGGGAAACGAATATGGCACAAGGCCGGTTTTATTGTGAGTTTCTCCGAGCCCGTAGGCTCGGCCAAAAAAATAGCTTTTTGAAGCCGATTAGACGGCTTCAGGCCCTGTCTACCTCCCCGGACGAAACCTTGCCCTTCGGCAAAGCCTCGTACGGGTTCCTCTCTGCTAACGCAGAGGGTTCGACAGACGTCGGAAGTCAGCCCAAGAACTTCTCCGACTGAGGCTCTCACCAACAAATTCAGGAATTCTCTTCTTATTAGAACAATCGAAGTGTGTTTCCGAGCAGCCGTACTGTTGACATTTCTAACTTGGCATTTAATGAGTCATGACTCTCCTTGTTTTAGGTAGAATGTACGTTTCAAATCTAGTGGAGACACCATGATGACAGAGATCCAAGTTTTCAATAAGGCAGCGTGTAGGCAGTTGTTTGTTCCGCAACAGTGTCGAGCGAGTTCATGCAACATGGGCTGAATCTGGTCCTCCTTCTAAATACGTCATTATATGGCACTGGTAATAATAATATTAGCCATTTCTTTATAAGGAAACATTCAGCATTCATTGACCAGCTATTACTACTAGTTACACTTTTCTTAACTTCCTGGCCATCAGACTGGGATCAAAATGTAGTATCTCTAATGTTAATATAAGCTGTTTCCTTACAAGGAAATATTTGGCATTCAGTGACTGAGCAGCCAGCATTGCTGTCGATTGAAATTTATAAAAACTTTCTCTTAAAAGAATTTTCCAGGAAAATAGGTTTCTCAAGTCCAATAATTGTTACCACTCTTTCTTATATTGATAGGGGTTTTCTTCCTAAACTTTTGTTTAAAGTAATGTGGAACCTCAACATCTTGATTATGCCATTATTTTATCTCTGAGATTTTTACTGGTTTCTTATTTTTCGTTGATCTTTCAACCAATTTTCATCAAACTTAATAATTGCTTTTTAATGTATCCTTTTTTACATCCCTGCTAGCACACTGACAAATTGAATTTCAAAAAATCCCAAATAATTCTGGTCTGAAGTGAGTTTCATGTTGCCTCGTTTACCCCTTCATGTCCTCGGCTAACTTCGATTGAATAAATACAGACGACTTCTGTTATATCAGTAACTGCATTAATTCAAAGTGTTTTTTTTAATGAAAGTACTTTAAAGTAATTGAAAAAGATAGACTCTGTTACATCTAAACCTGATGCTGCTTTTGCTCCGTTCTAATTAAACACTCTTTCTGATCGACAAGGTGGGTATGGCAGCTACTTAAGTATAACTCAAGACTTCAATGTTAAGATAAAAGAGTATTTAATTACAACCGCAAATAAATACTTAACAAGAACAAAGAAGTAAAAGTCAATTAAATCTTATTAACAATTTTAGTGAATACCTTGTTAGTAACGCGGCTCGGCTCTACGTTCGGTAAATCCTACATCAAAACCCAAATCGATGCACACTAATTCACACTAATTCGACTGGATAGTTCCACTTAAAAGTCACTTAATAGTCACTCTAGTCAGGAGCCTGACACCGCTATTTATACACCTGGCGGGAAACATATATTCATATATATGTTCAGAGTGCCACGTTCGAAACTCGCTGTCGGTAGTTCCTATATGACAATGTACTATCCATTTTCATTGCTGTTGTTGCTTTTGAAAGTCCTCCAGTGATGGGGCTTCGGTCATTTGGTTCAGTTCTTTGGGATTGTGTAGCGCGATTTCACGAGGTTCAAACAAGGATGGTGCTCATTAAAACCTACAGGCTTCAATAGGCTCGAAGCTAGTTTTAATCACTGATCTGATAAAACGGTTGCGCACAGCTGACAGGTTAGGTATTTATGAACGAGTTTGGTGACAGGCATGACATCCATTTTAAGGTCTCTATCTAATGAGGCTATTTAAGAACAGGACTTTTGGGGCTTTTGCAGCATCTTGCGGTATTGGGAGAAACTACCCCTATTTTAGTCTATTCTATATTCTAGCCCCTTATCTGATATACTAAATTTGTTGTAACTGGTCCATACACAGATATATTTGAAGTGTTTATTAATTCCACATTCTGAATTTGTGCCATCACTGCTTTGATTCCAGTTCCAATTCCAATTCCAGATAATGCTGGCCTGTAAGTTGTTCGGCTTCGTGACTTCTTTGCCTCTTATTAATCCTTTGGAGACGGAAACTCTTTTGGAGTTCCGGCGCCAAAACGGGTCCCTTTTCACATAACCTCATTTGGAAAAAAAATCGATGTAAAATCACAAAACACAGCAAGCTATCATAGAAACCGCCATTGAAAGGGCCAAATCTGCAAGAAATATGAGAAGCAATCTGATTGGCTGGTACGAAGAGCTATCAACTAATCTCATAGCTTGTATTTTCCTGCTGACGGATCGGCCCAGTGGTCTTCTTCGTAAATTGATTTTTCGGCTGATAGATTGGGCCCTGTAGTCTCCAAAGGGGTAATTGATCCTTTGCCCCAACAACGATGAGTTATTCCAAAAATAAAATAAAATAATGCACCGTACCATCAAGCCAAAGTTGCCCCAAATTGGTCGCTTTTGGACTCTATCGAGACAAAAGTATCAGGGCGTTTTGATAGTAATTACTCTTTACCAAAAAAAATTAAAAAAAAAAAACAACTCTAAGTTAAATTTGCAGGGAGTGATGGGTAAATTGTCGCCATTTTATAATTTTAATTTCGCGCATGCGCGTTGTTTGTTTTCGATTTTGTCGACTGCACTCTATAGTAAGGTTAGTCGGGCACCATCTGTAAGAAAAAGAGCGCCATGAGGCAATTCACTCCGCCAGAAATTTGGAAACGACATAATGTACTACTTGGCATTCGCACCGGAAGCTCCAATACGAACATTTCAGAGTGTCAATCTAAGGACACTGCAGAGGATTCGGTAAAAGTCAGATGTGCCTAAAGGAAGGTACGGCAGCTCGAAAACACACTCCGATCGTTCTGATAAGAAGAGAACTCCAGAATTTGTTGGTGAGAGCCTCAGACTCAACATGGAGGCCTACATCAAGTGCCTTGAGATGGTGGTTCTGCTCTGGGTCAAGAAGGAGGCTGCTGAAATCCCTGTGTCTAGCAACAGGTCTCTGCACCATGACACACAAACAAGCGAACCCAATCACGGCAGTCAGACAATTTTTGCGACCACATCACTCCTTACATCTGGCCACCAAACTCCTCGCACTGCAATCCCCTTGATTATTATATGTAGGGCGCAGTTGAACGAGAGACCAACAAAATTCCTTGTGACACCAAAGATGAACCGAAGGCAAGGATTATGGCAGCATTCAACAACTTAAACAAGGAGACCGTCCAGAAGTGTTGCAGGAGATTCAGAAGTCGTCTGGAGGCCGTGGTTGAAGCCAATGGCGATTTGATTGAATAAATTTACTCTTTAGTATTTCAAGATATTTATGTGTAATTTTGGTAAATATTTTCATTTTTGCGTAATGTAGAGGACAAGTTAGACATCACACCCTTGTTTTTAATTAATACGGTTCTCGGAAAGTAATTACGTTTTACCAGAAAAAATATAAAACCAAATTTAAGTTAAATTTATATAATAGTTGTCAAAAATGTAATCGCTTGAATTTTCAATGATTGCTGTCTAATAAAATTCGAATTTTTCGAATCTATATTTTTCTCCTTAAAAGATCTTGTAAAACTGTTTGCAAATGAAAATCTAACGGCACCGAATCTGATGATTCTAGAGGATATAGAACAGGTAATCCCCAAAGACCGGCCCGGAGCCCAAATACAGGCCCGCCGTCAAATTTCATTTGTTCCGCATCCTCTGTCATAGAATGTATCACTTACATCCAGCCAGTATTGTCAATCAGAGTATGTAAAGCAAACACCTAAGAAATTTAATGTTTTACCAAAAAATGGCAGCAGCAATGTGTGGCTACCCTCTGTCGGTGTGACCCTGGCCTTTCCCAACCAATTTCTAAAACCACTGTCCTTTAACCAGACCTGACCTACATACTGCAACACAGATCTCAGTATCACCCTTCACATTAGTGCAGGCATGTTAAATTTTAAAATTTTAGTCAATTAAATTTGTTATGTGTTGGTCAAAATCAGTTATAAATATATTTTGTATCACTTTATTATCTGTCTACATTTCAGACCGAGGACATCAAGAAGTCACCTTTCTGACACATCGACCATGGTGGGATTCGAACCTGGGTCTCATAGTCAGAAAACGAACGTTCAAATCACTCTAACCATACTCGGCCATAGCAAATGTTACACTAATAATAATAATAACGGGAAGAAGAAGAAGAAGAAGAAGAAGAAGAAGAAGAAGAAGAAGATCCAACAAATGTCGATATGTCTATATTTCTGGGATATAGGTATTATGTACACTATTTACATTATTCGGATTATTGTCTTCATCTTTGTCGCCATATTTATTACAACGTTTCGGCCTTTCAGTATCTGTCTATATTTCTGAGATGAGGTATTATGTACACTATTTACATTATTCGGACTATTGTCCTCATCTTTGTCGCCATATTTATTACAACGTTTCGGCCTTTCAGTATCTGTCTATATTTCTGAAATGAGGTATTATGTACATTATTTACATTATTCGGACTATTGTCCTCATCTTTGTCGCCATATTTATTACAACGTTTCGGCCTTTCAGTATCTGTCTATATTTCTGAAATGAGGTATTATGTCCATTATTTACATTATTCGGACTATTGTCCTCATCTTTGTCGCCATATTTATTACAACGTTTCGGCCCTTCAGTATCTGTATATATTTTTGAGATGAGGTATTATGTACACTATTTACATTATTCGGACTATTGTCCTCATCTTTGTCGCCATATTTATTACAACGTTTCGGCCTTTCAGTATCTGTCTATATTTCTGAGATGAGGTATTATGTACACTATTTACATTATTCGGACTATTGTTCTCATCTTTGTCGCCATATTCATTACAACGTTTCGTCCCTTCAGTATCTGTCTATATTTCTGAGACGAGGTATTATGTACACTATTTACATTATTCGGACTATTGTCCTCATCTTTGTCGCCATATTTAATACAACGTTTCGGCCTTTCACTATCTGTCTATATTTCTGAGACGAGGTATTATGTACCCTATTTACATTATTCGGACTATTGTCCTCATCTTTGTCGCCATATTTATTACAACGTTTCGGCCCTTCAGTATCTGTCTATATTTTTCAGATGAGGTATTATGTACATTATTTACATTATTCGGACTGTTGTCCTCATCTTTGTTGCCATATTTATTATAACGTTTCGGCCGTTGAACGCTCCGGCCTTCTTCAGGTGTTTGGATTGCCGAACTGAACCCTTTATTTCGCTCACTAAGGTTCACTGTTTTAGTTCCACGTTCCATGTTTAATGGATGTCAAGGACACATGGCACAGTGGATAAAGGCGTTAGTTAGATCCAGTGACAGGACCCAAAAAGTGTGAGTTCAATACCCGTTTAAGTCAGTGGAGAACTTGGAGAGGGGATTTAACAGGTGATAATTGATAACCGACTTCCATTAAACATGACGACAAGTGATCTATCGTTACACTATTTACATTATGCGGGATATTGTCCTCATCTTTATTTGCAATATTTATCACAACGTTTCGGCCGTTGTACGCTCCGGCCTTCTTTAGGTGGTTGGAATGTCGAACTGAACCCTTTATTTCGTTCACTGGGTTAAAGTGTTCTAGTTCCATGTGACATGTTTTTAATGGATGTCAGTTATCAGTTATCTCCTGTTAATTTCCCTCTCCAACTGTCTTAACAGTGAAGAACTTTGACAGGAGAACAGTCTACCCAAGTGTGCGAAATAAATGGTTCAGTTCGATATTCCAACTACCTGAAGAAGGCCGGAGTGTACAGCGGCCGAAACGTTGTATATGGCGACAAAGATGAGGCCAGTAGTCCAAATAATGTAAATAGTGTATCACTTTATGTTTTCTACTTCTTAATAAGATGAATGTTGGTGTTATGTTCCTATTCATATGTTTTAAAATTAAACGTTGAAGGATAACATTAATTATCAGATGTAATGATTAAGATTAACCTGAGATATATTATTGTTTCCTGGAAGTTCTATTTTCTCAGACACATTTTACTTCATCTTATATGGCTTCAGATATGACAGGCTTTAGTGATATCGGGAAGACCTGTTTAAATTTATTCATGTAAAAAAAAAATAAAAATATGCCATTTGCAATAAAATTTTAATAAGATAGTTCATTCGCATTTAATTTTAATAATTCAAAGAATGCCAAATAGAATGGTTGGCCCTCGTTCATATCATCAAATCTGGCTCTCTTTGAAAAAGTTTGGACAACCCTGATATAGAAGAATCAACAATCTCAAGGATCTTTCTTTTCTTGGGTTTATTTTACAGATTAAATTCTTACACTGTACTCCTGGGGAATAGCATCTTTTATATTTACCAAAGCAGGACACTTTCGAAGCTTTCGCTTACCCTGATCAACTTCCTGGTAATAACCATAACGCGGTGATGTTCTATGAACTCGTTCCACAACGTTCACTTTCCACAAGACGCCACAGAAAAATCTGATGTGAAACTCTACTCTCAATGTCGACACTGTTGAGATTCCCAAGTCAGTTTATCATTATGCTAACAACGCGATGCCAAAATGTAATCTCGGAATTCCTGCGCAGTGGTGGAACATTAGATTTGGTTCTCAACTACAAAGCTCACAAGGAACACAAATGTCTACTTTGCGTGTTACCCAATTAAACTCCGAAATGCACTACATAGGACACACCGTCGAATAAAAGATGGATATGGCAGCTGTCAGCTCCTATCCGAGTATGACTGTCTACTAACGCGGCTAGACAATCCCTGTTGCAGATACCTGCTCAAGCACATTTGTGTTTGTTCGACACCCACAAAGCCCACCTGGGGTTTATACTACAACTATGCTGAGCGGACCTTAGTCAAGGTTTCTGGGAGAGAGCGCATTATCTGGTGTGATCAACAGTCTGAACAAAGCCAGCACACTCGGACCCTCCGTCATGATGACTTGTGACTTCATGCTAAGACAACCGTCGAACAAAGCCATCACACTCGGACCCTCGGTCATGATGATTTGTGACTTCGTGCTAGGATAACCATCGAACAAAGCTAGCACACTCGGACCCTCGGTCATAATGACTTGTGACTTCGTGCTAGGACAACCGTCGAACAAAGCCAGCACACTCGGACCGTCGGTCATGACGACTTGTGACTTCGTGCTAAGACAACCATCGAACAAAGGCCAGCACACTCGGACCCACGGACATGATGACTTGTGACTTCGTGCTAGGACAACCGTCGAACAAAGCCAGCACGCTCGGACCCTCGGTCATGATGACTTGTGACTTCGTGCTAGGACAATCGTCGAACAAAGCCAGCACACTCGGACCCACGGACATGATGACTTGTGACTTCGTGCTAGGACAACCGTCGAACAAAGCCAGCACGCTCGGACCCTCGGTCATGATGACTTGTGACTTCGTGCTAGGACAATCGTCGAACAAAGCCAGCACACTCGGACCCTTGGTCATGATGACTTGTGACTTCGTGCTAGGACCACCGTCGAACAAAGCCAGCACACTCGGACCCTCGGTCATGACGACTTGTGACTTCGTGCTAAGACAACCGTCGAACAAAGCCAGCACACTCGGACCCTCGGTAATGATGACTTGTGACTTCGTGCTAGGACAACCGTCGAACAAAGCCAACACACTCGGACCCTCGGTCATGATGACTTGTGACTTCGTGCTAGGACAACCGTCGAACAAAGCCAGCACACTCGTACCCTCGGTCATGATGACTTGTGACTTCGTGCTAGGACAACCGTCGAACAAAGCCAGCACACTCGGACCCTCGGTCATGATGACTTGTGACTTCGTGCTAAGACAACCATCGAACAAGACCAGCACACTCAGACCCTCGGTCATGATGACTTGTGACTTCGTGCTAGGACAACCGTTGAACAAGACCAGCACACTCAAAACATCGGGAGAGAAGATGGGTTAAACTAGTTCCAGTTGTCTAGTTTCCTACCATTCGACCTTTGATTGGTTGCTGGCAATAAACACGTTTAGCGACGGCCCTTCCCTGTTCCAAGAGCTCGTAATGGACGACACTTTTCATATTTCAACAGACCCAAAGCAATGACTTCTGTGGATGGAGGTTTGTCACAATCGTCATTTTTAAACCTTTTGAATCCCTGCTGACATACCTAAGTCATCGCGTCCCCCGTATAGGCCGCAGAAATGTTTTTAAATGCTTCTATCGCTATACTAATTTGTTAATATCTGTCTATATTTTTGAGATGAAATATTATAACTATTTATACTATTTACATCGTTCGGTCTGTTGTCCTCATCTTTATTGCCATATTCATGACGTTTCGGCCGTTGTACCTTCCGAGCTTCTTCATGTGATATAAGTCGGAATTTAGAACGGGGGGGGGCGTCTATTTCAGTGTCAGTTAAATACCTTTAGTTATTGCACTCTCAAAGTTTTTGTTCCCTCTGCACATGGCATAGTGGATAAATGCGTTAATAGAGTAATCCATGAAGTGGCATGACCCAAAGAGCTGAGAGTTCAATACCTGGCCACAGCAGATATATAGATAAACGGTTCGAAATTCCAACGTATATTACCTGAGGAAGGTCGGAGCGTACAACGGCTGAAACGTCGTGAATATGGCAATAAATACTACCTTTTTCTGTATCCATGCATCGAATATGTGCAGATGTTGTATTTGTGAGATTTGGGGACAAATGTAGATGTATTTGCCGTATTGTCTGGTCTTTTGTTGACTAACTTCCTTTTCTCCCCCACCCCATCGTTTATATTTATATTTTCTCAAATCTCGTGGTCGCCGTGATTTTGTGTCAATTTGTCAGCATAAAAACAATATATATTGTCTGGTCTTTTGTAGACGAAGTTTCTTTTCTCCCCACCCACCATCTTTCGTACACTGCATATTCATATTTTCTCAAATCTCGTGGTCGCCGTGATTTTACGTCATTTGTCAGCATAAAAGCAATATGGCTTCCCCACGAGGTTCTTTTTACATACAGGCGTCTATGAAATAAGTTGTTTGTTTTTTTTCAAACTACAATATGTTGCTCTTGAAATATATAATCCCTTGTGTGGTTAAATAGTAAAATGGTCTATAAATGACTCACTGTCGGCCAGATGAGATGATAAAATAATTCTAGATACAGTTTTCTGCCATACAACCTCAGTTCTGCCTTGGCGAAATACGTAATTAGTTTCCGAGTAATCTAATATTACCACACTGCTGTCAAAATATGTTGATATTTAAAGTTATAATCCCTCATAGGTTTAAACAACATGACGTCGGAGAGAAGAATTTTGGTTCTGGCTTGTTTGGTTAACTTATAATAAACATCCGTGTTAGACCTGTTTGCAACCTGCGTTTCGTAGACGATATCGACCATATGCCGGGCAGTAACATTGAGCTGCAAGACTTATCAAACTCGTTGAAAGAGCCGGTGTATATGGAATGGAACCCAGCAGAAAAATACAAAGTAATGGTGAATGACACAAGCAATACCAGTGACAGTGTCACCACAGACGGCGAACCATTGGAGAAAGCGTCCAGTTTCAAATACTTGAGAGCACTCTGTCAAAAGATGGCATATGCAACTCAGTAATCCACACACACATCGCTACAGCCACAGCAGCAATGGTCAGACTAGAAAGGATATGGAAGAGTGACATTGGCTTCCAGGCCATCTCCAAATCGCTGGTCGTATCTATCCTCATTTACGGGTGTGACACTTTCCAAGTGTCACACCCGTGAGACAGGAAATAAGATCGAGGTCTAAGAATGCTCCACCGAATCTCATACCGGGAGCACAAAACCAACGATTATGTAAGAAGCAAAGTCGAAAGTCTCTGTGGACCGAGAGGAATCACTCCTCGTCGGGAGATGGCACGGTTTGGCCACGTCATAGGGCATGGCCATCAGGCAAAGCACTGTTGAAGGCGGACGCAGGCGGGACGGTAACGCAAAAGATGATAATGCCGGAACTCTAGAGAGCCACCGCCAACAGACGATCCTGACGTGCCTTACCTCTGGGCCACAAAGAACCTTTTCGGTAGACAAGGTCGAATTTACTGCTTATAAACTTCAATCTTCCATGAATCTCGTACATTCATAACTGCTCTGGCGTATGAAATGTAAACAAATGACGTCATATATTAAGAAATGGACAAGGTCCGACAATTTATTTATTAAAGACATTTTTTATGTTTAAGGTTTAAATACTTGTATCTATAAATAACAACGTTAAACATAAAAAAATGACGGTTCCGTATAGGATGCAGGTTCGAATCCTGTCAAAGAACGAATATTTTCTATGAAAATTTCTCGGACATTCAGGCCGGTAAATGTTATTTAATACTGTTTATCATAAACAGAGCATTTGCTTAAATACTTGTATCTATAAATAACAACGTTAGACATAAAAAATGTCTTTAATATATATATATATATATATATATAGTTTATGCAAATTTAGGTAATCCGTATGGGTAGACCTGAGGAGGATGATATCCAGAGAGCTCAATGTAAAATTCAGAGCAGATATGTTTGAATAAAAGACAGACCACGTTAAGATTCCATGTAATAAGCTATTTCACCATAACCCCTTTTACAGGGTTCTGGATCATCAGACTTTACTTCCAAAAGCTGAAATGAAAAATGAAAAGAAATTCACACGTTTTTTACGGACTTCATCAAGTATACGCAAAGTTAACGAAGTGAGGAAGTGAGGTGGGAGAGAGGATATGAGTGTGTCATATGTATCATTTTAGTTTCTTATTTTAACCCCAGTGTGTCGGCTGGATGTTGCTCAAATCTAACGCGTCTCGTCTCTAGATAAAGGTGGTTAAGGGGTGAGCGATAAGGAAGACGTTACAACAACCCCAATAAATTACACGACAGGTTTCATTCAAATTCTTATATAAATAAAAAGAAAGAACATTAAGATATCTCTACATACTGTAAGGAATTCTAAAACATTTACTTGTTCTCAAAAGAAATATAGTATATTAAAAATCAATAGTGAAAATAGTTTTCAAATTGTAATTAAATAAAACGTATTCTAACCTGAGCACCCCCACAAAAAAATCTTTAAATATACAAATAGAAAAAATGCCGTAAGGATTTTTGCCGTTAACAATAAAATTTTTAAAAGATCCAGACGACATGCATTTAACGGATGTCAGATTTCATTGAAAAATACATCCCTACCCCTACCAAAATGTAACTAATAACTGATACATCAAAATACAGCGATAATGAACACGCAACCACCCCTTGTCTGGATGAATGGATTTCTCTGTATCCTTGGAAACGTGAATTATGATTTTTGCTGTCTTTAAAACCCAGTAATTTTATAAGTTACTCCAAAATTCGCTTGAGGATGAAATGGAACTAATGTCTTTAATTTAATTACAAAATTAAATTCGTAGCTTTCAGCTTCCATTTTTGAAACATGGTTAGAACTGTGTAGCGGAAAAACATATTTTAAATCAATTAATTTATAATATATATATATATATATATATATATATATATATATATATATTATATATATAAAAATGACAATAAAAATGAAAACTGGTAATTGCTGACGCGTTTCGTCCAATGTGGACTTTATCAAAGCAAAATACGAAAATGAAATTAAATGAACAAAGTAACTAATAAAAACAAAAACAGAATGTACCTAGCAAGTGGAATGTAGAGAAACGCTATTTTCATATTTTTAACTGAAAATAATGTCAGAGATTGTCACGTGTGGAGAATATTGTCATTATATCTGTGTTGATGTATTCAGCCATTTTATTTCGATTTTATGAATCTGTTGTGCATATTTGTTTGTAAGAGCATTAATTTTGTTAAGAAAGGTGAAATAGGGAAAAATCCTAGGCGTAAATTAATATTTGGATAATTTTCTATGGCGGCACTCTCCAGAATTTTCCTTCTGAGTGAGTTATTTTCTTTTTTTATGAGTGTAGCATTTTTAAAATCAAAATTATGGTTGTATTTATTTTGATTTTAAAAATGCTACACTCTGACGTTATTTTTCAGTTAAAAATATGAAAATAGCGTTTCTCTACATTCCAGTTGCTAGGTATATTCTGTTTTTGTTTTTATTAGTTACTTTGTTCATTTAATTTCATTTTCGTATTTTGCTTTGCTAAAGTCCACATTGGACGAAACGCGTCAGCAATTACCAGTTTTCCTATTGTCATTTTTATTCATAATATTGTCTTCTCTACCGATTAAATCGGAGAAATTTTCACATCATATATATATGTGTGTGTGTGTGTCTGTATGTGTATATATATATATATATATATATCATGTGTGTGTGTGTGTGTGTGTATAGATAGATAGATAGATAGATAGATAGATAGATAGATAGATAGATAGATAGATAAGTAGAAAGATAGGGGACATAAACACAAGTATTATTGCTTGTGAGAAAGTTTTCAATGCATTTACCCTATAAATAGCCTAGGTGTCAAAAACGACACCTCGGCCATTTAAGGTAAAACCTCAAATATCAGCTATTCCACTGAATATTTTTTAAAGAATTAAGTCTGTTAAGCATCTTTGCTTAAATTCAATAATTGTCCATAAGCCTCAGCATCGAACCAAAACTAGTTATTCCATAGGAATTTGTAGAAAATTTGAAGGTGTCGAAAACGACACCTCAGCCATTCTAGTGTTAATAACGAAAATATAGCCTTTCCTTGGGTAACGCAACTGTATGTCATTTTTTTTTGGGGGGTCACTATTTACCCGTAGCTGGGACCCTACTACCACCTAAGGTTAGCTTGGACCTGGGAACAACAGCAGTTGAGAGGTGGCACCACGTTGCTCAAAAACTTCAATCTTCCGATCAGAGGCCTTGCTGTCGGATGTAGTCTTCTTTACACGGTCCTGTAGACGACATACTGTTAAAAAAAAACAAAAAAAACGATGCATCTACTTAAATAGGGGCGTCCATTAAAAATAAGGTTTGAAGTTGTAAAGATATGTCCGATTAAAAAAAATAAAATCTATTCATTCTTTAGAAATTTCTATGTATATATTTATATACAGTAGCGTCCAAAACTAAGGGACAAAATTTGAAAATAAATAAATAATTGTTATAATTCTTTTTCTATCCTTTGCAAATGATTCAAATTTTAGTATGTTATTATGGATGATAACGACTACCAGTTGTCAAAATTTCAGCTTTTCACAGTTGTTATTTCTAACAAATATTCAGTTTTAAAATTTTGTCCCTTAGTTTTGGACGCTACTGTATATATATATATATGGCTGGGGGTGTAGATTTGATTCTCTACCCTCAAATGTTGCTTAATATTCATATTCCGCTATTGAAGTCGCTTGCTACAGCTCCTCCCGACATAACAAAGTTGTTTGTAGACGTTTCACTAACAATCGACAAAGCCGTTTGAATGAAGAATGCTAGGATATCGCTAAGGACGATCTTATCGATTGGCAGCGCCCACACCTTTACTAATCGACCAGCTTCTCCAAGTTCTCTTCGAACAATTAGCGAGTGATCGATTTTTTTTTCCATTCCGAACAAATGCGGATGAGATGAATGACAGTTTTACATTTCTTTTTGTTTCTTTTCTTTATCTTTTCGCTTCTTTTTTTTTTTTCTTTTTGCATCTCTCTTGGATTTGTCCTCCATTTTGTTTGTCACTACAAAATGGCACAGAAAGTGTCGGCGACGTGTTAATGAACGTATCGGAAGTCATGAAGATGATTGATCGTAAAGATTCGAACGATAATGGAAATATTTCGAGAAACGAAGAATATAACTGTGTTCAGATGAAGTGACATAAACTAAATATATATTCGAACACTAATGTAATGTCATTATTAACATAACAACTTCTAATGGCGACACACATAAAAAATATACAACTGTGCTTAGGTGGATAATTTTTATTGATTGATTTGTTTTTAACAAATAATTTAAACCTAGAAAATATTATAAGATTGTAAATATTTTTTTTTCGGAGATAATGACAATGATACATGTTCATAGTATTCTCAGATACCTTCTGTAGAACCACATTTCTGTTGCTTCAAGTCTCTTCTTCATCTGTGAGGCGATTGTCCAGTAATCACTGCCTTATAAGACAGTGGTCAGCACATGGCACGACAAGCAATTTCTAGTGGCACGCAGCCACAAATGACATCACGAAGTCCGAAGCAATAACTACTACAACGCAAAGAAGATATTTAGCTGTTTCAATTTTGATATATACTAAAGTATATATACGACATATTACTATATAAAATATATTGTAGAACAGGTATATTGACCATGACTTGTATAAAAAACATATGCTGTTGGCACACTGAATGATTTTAAAGCCCTAAGTTGCCGGCCCCTGTTATAAGAGGATATTACATAACAGTTCAGTACGCTTTTCTTCGTTTTTAACGATATGTCCTTGCTTAGCTTTTAAAAGGCATCTTTCTCTACCCTAAAGCTTCTTCGGTTTTCGGTGTGATATTTTCTGTCCTTTGTTAAAACACTTCCGAGATATTTAAATTGTTGTACATGCTTGATTTTGGTATCTCCAATTTGTAATTGGCATGTTGGAATCTTCATTTTGCTGATAACCACAGATTCTGTTTTCTTGCAATCGTTGTTTAGTCCTTTCTTCTCGCTTTCCTTAATTACCTTCTTGAAGATTTCTTCTTCCTTTTTTTGTGCTTGCTAGCTTTGAAATTTCGTCACTGCTCACGTGTTCAGTTAATGTTATTCTCAATATCATTCAGTAGAATTCCTGTTGCTTCAAGTCGGTTCTCTATCTATGATGAGCTTGTCCAGCATTCACTGCCATAAAGAAGGACCAATATTATGTATATTCTCGTATTCGCGCCACAAATAAACCCTTCCCGACGTTCCACTTGATACCTGCGGATATATATCTTCTGATCAGTACCGTGAAGATCACGCGACCTGTCTCTTCTGCTATTTAAAGAATGTTTGATTGAGTACAGGTCGTTCAAAGCCAGAAAATAACATTAAACTGTAATAATGGTTTAGTGATATAAGTCTTACTAATTAACCCATATCTGGGGTTAATTTCTTTGGTTTGGTTTGTTTTACGGCATATCAACCTCAATGGGCTATTTAATGCTGACAACTTATTTCCTTTTGTCAAAAATCTATTTATGGTAATATTTTTTTCCTGAAAAATGTATAGCTGGTAATATTATTTTCAAAAACATATTGCTGGTAATATTTTTTTTTTCAAAAACATATTGCTGGTAATATTTTTTTTTTCAAAAATGTATTGCTGGTAAATTTTTTTTTTTTAAAACGTATTGCGGGTAATATTTTTTTCTTCAAAAATTTATTTCTGGTAATAATTTTTTACAAAGTATTTATTTTTACACTTTTATAATGCTTTTTTTTTTCTGTTTCGGGGTTAACTATTTGCCTATAGCTGGGACCCTAACAGGTGCTACCACCCCGGGTTAGGGTGAACCTGTGAACACCAGCAATTAAGAGGTGGTCCCAGGCTTCTCAAAACCTCCTGCCGTTGGATGTAGTTTAACGTTTTACCCTGCACGTGCATGTAGTTTATCGTTTTTACCCAGGACGGGGAAAAGAGTTGGATTCATGCCTTTCCCAAGGGTATTTGCGTGTAAGTGAATATAACGAACGCAACTGGAATTCGAACTCTGCTCCCAGATTAACAATTCCGAGCCATTATCCATTACACCACTCGCAATTCTCGGCTTCCAGCACCTAGTATTCCAAGCAGTCACCAATCAGAGTACTTAGAAGGCGCAACATTGCTTAACTTCGTGCGTAGCTTTCGACTAACATGAGCCATCTTCATGGTTTGAAAAAGTAAAATAAAAGGAAAGAAAATCAAAAGCGTTTATAAATTTCTTTAAATAAATTTTAATTTTCTTTAATATCCTTTCTTTAATGATAACAATTCAAGTAATACATACAATAGCCAAACACTACATTATCGTGCCAGTTAACTTGTCTTTTATCTGATATTACCTCAGTTAAATGGAATGTCACCAGTGAACACAAAATACAGCAAGAAATACGACAAATTCTTATCAATAACGCAAAGATACTGTATCAGATAAACTGTGAAAAACGACTACAAAATCTTTAATATTAAACTATAAAACGTACGCTAACATCAATGAAATTTCAATTTAGTAACAAATATACTAAATATATTTTACAAATAAAAAAGACACCTCACCGCAAACTGGAGCGTGAAAACGTGATAATTTTGGTTAAAAATGTTCGCCATGTTCACCATAATCTATGAATATAGAATACAGCGCAGTACGTAATCTGTTCAATAAAACAACGTTAAAGATTAATACTCTCGAGTCAGACACTCTACTGAATCTGACTATATCGCAAATACCACCAGCAGCTGTTCAGTAATTCTTCAGTCTTCGATATCAAAGGATTGCAGTGCATATTCGGAGAAAAAAACAAAATGGCTGCCTTTATACACGTCGGATTGAATATTTTGAGCCTTCTGATTGGTTAACCCTTCTATTGGTGAACTATAAAATGAGTCAGCTCATTTTGGCTGGCTCACTAGTACTGGGGTACACAAAAATTCCAACAAAAACGCGACATCAACGAGTGAAAACATACTCTTGAAAATTACCAAAGGAAAGACAACGCATGCAGGCAGACAAGGTCTTATTAATACGCAAAAACAATCTTTTCGTAATGCGTAATGAAATCCAAAAGCACATAAAAGACACTGGCCAATTCCCTGAAAATTAGAAAAATTAATATAAAAAGTCTTAGACAAAGACGTTTTGCTGGTCTTAACCAAACGTATATGTTTCGATTGAATGAATTCCACTTTGAATAGGAGAACAATTCACTCCGAAGAAAATTCATTGCGAACGCACTGATCTCCCAATTCTCCACTAAAAATTACTTTCGAAGTAATAAAATCTCAGATTGAAAATAAACCTATAAAAATCTATTATATCTTATATATATAAATGTATTAAAATTCTATAAAGATCTATTATATGTGTGCTGTATGTGTGTGTGTGTAACCTCGTTAAAAAATTGTAGAAAATGCAATAAAATTAAATTATATTACTTAAACTCAAAATTAACTCATTTCTGTGCAAAATGTAGGCTCCGATTTGAATTTCCATATTTACGTATATCAACCAAGCAGCGACGTTATTTACTAAATAGGCGCGATCTTTGAAATTTAAGACGACTATGTTTATCGTCTGCTATAAAATTTGTAGAATCACTTAAGAAAATGATCAAAAATAGTTTCCTTCCTTAAAAGGAATATTTAAAAATTGGGAAATATTTATTAACCAATAAAATTATGAGTTTAATAAAATCTAATTTTTAATATAAGGGGCTTAATTTTTTACATGGGATATTCAGTTAGTTTTCAGTTTTTTGGTAAACCTTTCACTAGGGTTGTTAGGTCGTTTGCTGAATTCTCATAAAACCTTTCTTATAATTTAATACGTAACCTTTTGTATATTTTATTCAAGTATACTTTATTACAAAAAATTACCGATCTTAAATTAACCACATTTAAAATAAAACATAATAATAGAGTTATTTTCAATACGAATTTCACACGGCTTTCTCCGTAAGCTGACATGCTGCTACTAGAAAATTACAGACATTCATAAAACTACGTAAGTACGTGACGCACTCATCTAAATCTTCGATTTTACATCCCCAAACAGCTACACACACACACACACACACACACACACACACACACACACACACACACACACACACACACACACACACACATTGTTTCATTAGGACAATGCTCTAGCACACAAGTTCTTGGTTTCAATGGCTGCAGTGGGCGACCGTGGATTTGAACTGGTTGATCAACCCTCCCTATTCTCCTAATATGGTCCTATCTGACTATCATCTGTTCCCTAACTAGGAACCTGTATCACAGTGATGACGACGCCATAACTGCTCTATTTACATTATTCGGACTATTGTCGACATATTTATCACAACGTTTCAGCCGTTGTACGCTCCGGCCTTCTTCAGGTGGTTGGAATGAAGAAGGCCTGAGCATACAACGGCCGAAACGTTGTGATAAATATGGCCACAAAGATGAGGACAATGGTCCGAATAATGTAAATAGTTTACATCTCATCTCAGAAATATAGACAGTCATAACTGCTGTTGATGACTTTTTTTTTATCAACCGGATGAAAGCTTCCCCCGCCTAATGAGATCCAAGCATTGTAACGCCGATGTAAGAAGTGTATGGATCGCAAGTGGTACGATGTTGAATAATAAACCTCATTCGGTCACATTCCATGACAGTGTCTTCGTCAGCCTATGAATTTTTCAGTCGACCCTCGTATTTGTCTGTGATTTATTTTCTAAATGCATACTCAGACATCTCTTGTTACTGTAAACATTACATTTGAGGATTTTTTTTTGGGAGGGGCAATGTAAATGACGTCTACCGGCTTGAAAATTCAAGAGTCTTCATCCCCGATAGGGTTCAAAACAGCATACCCCTTTGTAGAGAAGGCCACCTTCAGACCTAGCGTACTTTATTCCGTTTAGTCACAGACAGCTTCACAGACCAGTGGTCTAATGTATACCGGATGAAAAGGTAGTCCATTCTCACTGCAAAGAGGTACGCCAGTTCAAACGATGCCGTTGGGCAAATTTTCAGAAGGTGATTATACATTTGTGGACACACGTGTTTGTGTAGACGCCCTCGTTTTTTTTTCTTTTTTTTTAAAAAAAAAAAAAAAGAATATCCAAAAAACTGGGTGAATTAAATTTAGTGCTCTGGTAAGTAATAAGAAATAATTTGGGATTAAAAAAATTTAAATATAACTTCATTAATTTCTCAAATACAGGCACCTGTTTTCTGTTCATTGTCTGTGAAATGATATATAATTCGGTGATAGTATATTTCATTCGTGTATAATCAATAATCATTTGTGTCTTTAACCTAATTCCCCAAGCCTACTAAAAGCTGATTAGCCACCAACTTGTTTTCAAAAATTCAAAATATCTTCTTCTTCTTCAACTGTAAATGTTTCCTTTTCTTCTTCTTTTTCTTTTTTTACCTCCATCTAGCCTTTTTCCATCTTTAAATGTTCCATCTTAGCTTCTTCCATTTTACTTCTCCATCTTTAAATGTTCCTTTTTACTTTTTTCTTCTTCTTCTTCAAATGTAAATGACCCTTCTTTTTCTTCTTCTTCTTCTTTTTTTTTCTTCTTCTGTAAATGTTTCCTTTTCTTCTTTTTTCCTTCTTCTCCGCCATCTTTAAATGTTCCATCTTAGCTTCTTCTTTTTACCTCCATCTTTAAATGTTCCTTCTTTCTTTTTTTCTTCTTCTTCTTCAAATGTAAATGTCCCTCTTTCTTCTTCTTCTTGTTCTTTTTTTCTGTAAATGTTTCCTTTTCTTCTTTTTCCTATCCGCCATCTTTAAATGTTCCATCTCAGCTTCTTCTTTTTAAATGTTCCTCCATCTTTAAATGCTCCTTCTTTCTTTTTTTCTTCTTCTTCTTAAATGTTTCCTTTTCTTCTTTTCTTCAAATGTAAATGTCCCCCTCTTTCTTCTTCTTCTTTTTTCTTCTTTCTTCTGTTTCCTTTTTTCTTCTTTTTTCCTAGCCGCCATCTTTAAATGTTCCATCTTAGCCACTTCTTTACCTCCATCTTTAAATGTTCTCCTTCTTTTTTTTTTTTTTTCTACTTCTTCTTCTTCTTCAAATGTAAATGTCCCTCTTTCTTCTTCTTCTTCTTCTTCTTCTTCTTCTTCTTCTTCTTCTGTAAATGTTTCCTTTTCTTCTTTTTCCTATCCGCCATCTTTAAATGTTCCATCTTAGCTTCTTCTTTACCTCCATCTTTAAATGTTCCTTCTTTCTTTTTTCTACTTCTTCTTCAAATGTAAATGTCCCTCTTTCTTTCTTCTTCTTCTTCTTCTTCTTCTGTAAATGTTTTCCTTTCTTCTTTTTTCCTATCCGCCATCTTTAAATGTTCCATCTTTCTTTTTTCTTTTCTTCTTCTTCTTTTTTTTTCTTCTCCATCTTTTCTGTAAATGTTCCTTCTTTCTTTTTTTTCTTCTTCTTCTTCAAATGTAAATGTCCCCCTTCTTTCTTTTCTTCTTCTTCTTCTGTAAATGTTTCCTTTTTTCTTCTTTTTCCTAAATGTTCCGCCATCTTTTAAATGTTCCATCTTAGCTTCTTCTTTACCTCCATCTTTAAATCTTCTTCTTCTTCTTCTTTTTCTTTTTTTCTTCTTCTTCAAATGTAAATGTCCCCTTTTCTTCTTCTTCTTCTTTATCTTCTTCTTTTTCTTCTTCTTCTTCAAATGTAAATGTTTCCTTTTTCTTCTTTTTTCCTATCCGCCATCTTTAAATGTTCCATCTTAGCTTCTTCTTTTACCTCCATCTTTAAATGTTCCTTCTTTCTTTTTTCTTCTTCTTCTTCAAATGTAAATGTCCCCTTCTTCTTCTTCTTCTTCTTCTTCTTCTTCTTCTTCTGTAAATGTTTCCTTTTCTTCTTTTTCCTATCCGCCATCTTTAAATGTTCCATCTTAGCTTCTTCTTTACCTCCATCTTTAAATGTTCCTTCTTTTTTTTTCTTCTTCTTCAAATGTAAATGTCCCCTCTTTCTTCTTCTTCTTCTTCTTTTCTTCTTCTGTAAATGTTTCCTTTTCTTCTTTTTCCTATCCGCCATCTTTAAATGTTCCATCTTAGCTTCTTCTTTACCTCCATCTTTAAATGCTCCTTCTTTCTTTTTTCTTCTTCTTCTTCAAATGTAAATGTCCCCCTCTTTCTTCTTCTTCTTCTGTAAATGTTTCCTTTTCTTCTTTTTCCTAGCCGCCATCTTTAAATGTTCCATCTTAGCCACTTCTTTACCTCCATCTTTAAATGTCCCCCTTCGTCTTCTTCTTTCTTTTCTTCTTTTCTGTAAATGTTTCTTCTTCTTCAAATGTTTAAATGTCACTCTTTTCTTCTTTTAAATGTTCCTTCTTCTTCTTCTTCTTCTTCAAATTCTTCTTCTTCTTCTTCTTCTTCTTCTTCTTCTTCTTCTTCTTCTTCTGTAAATGTTTCCTTTTCTTCTTTTTCCTATCCGCCATCTTTAAATGTTCCATCTTAGCTTCTTCTTTACCTCCATCTTTAAATGTTCCTTCTTTCTTTTTTCTACTTCTTCTTCAAATGTAAATGTCCCTCTTTCTTCTTCTTCTTCTTCTTCTTCTTCTTCTTCTTCTGTAAATGTTTCCTTTTCTTCTTTTTCCTATCCGCCATCTTTAAATGTTCCATCTTAGCTTCTTCTTTACTCCATCTTTTAAATGCCTCTTTTTTTTTTTCTTCTTCTTCTTCAAATGTAAATGTCCCCCTTCTTTCTTCTTCTTCTTCTTCTGTAAATGTTTCCTTTTCTTCTTTTCCTTCTTTAAATGTTCCATCTTAGCTTCTTCTTTACCTCCATCTTTTAAATGTTCCTTCTTTCTTTTTCTTTAATTCTTCTTCAAATGTAAATGTCCCTCTTCTTCTTTTCTTCTTCTTCTTCTTCTTCTTCTGTAAATGTTTCCTTTTCTTTCTTTTTTCTATCCGCCATTTCTTCTCCATCTTTTAAATGTTCCTTCTTTCTTTTTCTTTCTTCTTCAAATGTAAATCTTCTTCTTCTTCTTCTTCTTCTTCTTCTTCTTCTTCTTCTTCTAAATGTTTCCTTTTCTTCTTTTATCCTTTTAAATGTTCCATCTTAGCTCTTCTTTACCATCTTTTAAATGTTCCTTCTTTTTTTTTTCTACTTCTTCAAATGTAAATGTAAATGTTCCATCTTAAATGTTTCCTTTCTTTTTTTCCTCCATCTTATTCTTCTTTAATCTTTAAATGTTCCTTCTTTTTTTTTTTTTCTTCTTCTTCAAATGTAAATGTCCCTCTTTTCTTCTTCTTCTTCTTCTTCTTCTTCTTCTTCTTCTTCTGTAAATGTTTCCTTTTTCTTCTTTTTCCTATCCGCCATCTTTTAAATGTTCCATCTTAGCTTCTTCTTTACCTCCATCTTTAAATGTTCCTTCTTTCTTTTTTTTTCTTCTTCAAATTCAAATGTCCCCTCTTTTCTTCTTCTTCTTCTTCTTCTAAATGTTCTTTTTCTTCCTTTTTTTCTTCTTTTTCCATATCCTTTACCATCTTTAAATGTTCCATCTTTTCTTTTTTTTTTCCTCCATCTTTTTCTTTTTCTTCTTCTTCTTCTTCTTCTTCTTCTGTAAATGTTTCCTTTTCTTTTTTTTTCCGCCATTTTTCTTCTTCTTCAAATGTAAATTCTCCCTTCAAATGTAAATTTCTTCTTTTCTTCTTCTTCTTCTTCTTCTTCTTCTTCTTCTGTAAATGTTTCCTTTTCTTCTTTTTCCTATCCGCCATCTTTAAATGTTCCATCTTAGCTTCTTCTTTACCTCCATCTTTTAAATGTTCCTTCTTTCTTTTTTTTCTTCTTCTTCTTCAAATGTAAATGTCCCCTTCTTCTTTCTTCTTCTTTCTTCTTCTTCTTCTGTAAATGTTTCCTTTTCTTCTTTTTCCTATCCGCCATCTTTTAAATGTTCCATCTTAGCTTCTTCTTTTCAAATGTAAATGTCCTCCATCTTTAAATGTTCCTTCTTTCCATTTTTTTCTTTACCTTCTTCTTCAAATGTAAATGTCCCCTTCACTTTTTCTTCTTCTTCTTCTTCTTCTTCTTCTTCTGTAAATGTTTCCTTTTTTTTTTTCTTCTTTTTCCTATCCGCCATCTTTAAATGTTCCATCCAAATAGCTTCTTCTTTTCTTCCATCATCTTTAAATGTTCCTTCTTTCTTTTTTCTTTTTTTTTTTCTTCTTCTTCAAATGTAAATGTCCCCTTCTTCTTTTCTCTTTCTTCTTCTTCTTCTTCTTCTTCTGTAAATGTTTCCTTTCTTCTTTTTTTCCTTTCCGCCATCTTTAAATGTTCCATCTTAGCTTCTTTAACCTTCTCTTCTTCAAATGTCCTTTTTCTTTTTTCTTCTAAATTTTCTTCTCTTCTTTTCCCTATCCGCCATCTTTTAATGTTCCCTTAGCTTTTCTTCTTCTTTAAATTTCCCTTCTTTTTTTTCTTCTTCTTCAAATGTAAAATGTCCCTCTTCTTCTTCTTCTGTAAATGTTTCCTTTTCTTCTTTTTCCTATCCGCCATCTTTAAATGTTCCATCTTAGCTTCTTCTTTACCTCCATCCATCTTTAAATGTAAATGTCCTTCTTTCTTCTTTTCTTCTTCTTCTTCTTCTTCTAAATGTTTCCATTTTTCTTTTTCTCCATTCTTCTTCAAATTTCTTCTTTCTTCTTCTTCCGCCATCTTTTAAATGTCCCCTTCTTCTTCTTTCTTTAAATTTCCTTTAAATGTTTCCTTCTTTTTTTTTTTCTTCTTCTTCTTCAAATGTGTCCTTCTTTCTTCTTCTTCTTTTCTTCTTCTTCTTCTTCTTCTTCTTCTTCTAAATAAATGTTTCCTTTTCTCCCTATCCGCCATCTTTAAATGTTCCATCTTAGCTTCTTCTTTTCCATCTTTAAATGTTCCTTCTTTCTTTTTTCTACTTCTTCTTCAAATGTAAATGTCCCCCTCTTTTCTTTTTCTTCTTCTTCTTCTTCTTCTTCTTCTTCTTCTTTTCTGTAAATGTTTTTTTCTTCTTTTTTCCTATCCGCCATCTTTTCAATGTTCCATCTTAGATTCTTCTTTTCTTCCTCCATCTTTAAATGTTCCTTCTTTCTTTTTTCCATCTACTTCTTCTTTAAATCTTTAAATGTCCTTCTTTCTTTTTCTTCTTCTTTTAAATGTCCCTCTTCTTCTTCTTCTTCTTCTTCTTCTTCTGTAAATGTTTCCTTTCCTTTCCTTTTCTTTTTTTCCTATCTGCCATCTTTAAATTTCCTATCCGCCATCTTTAAATGTTCCATCTTAGCTTCTTTTCTTTTCTTCTTCTTCCATCTTTTAAATGTTCCTTTTCTTCTTTCTTTTTTTTTTTTCTACTTCTTCTTCAAATGTAAATGTCCTTCTTTTCCTTCTTCCTTCTTCTTCTTTTCTTCTTCTTCTTCTTCTGTAAATGTTTCCTTTTCTTCTTTTTCCTATCCGCCATCTTTAAATGTTCCATCTTAGCTTCTTCTTTACCTCCATCTTTAAATGTTCTTCTTTCTTTTTTTTTCTTCTTCTTCAAATGTAAATGTTTCCTTTTCTTCTTTTTCCTATCCGCCATCTTTAAATGTTCCATCTTAGCTTCTTCTTTACCTCCATCTTTAAATGTTCCTTCTTTCTTTTTTCTTCTTCTTCTTCAAATGTAAATGTCCCCCTCTTTCTTCTTCTTCTTCTTCTTCTTCTGTAAATGTTTCCTTTTCTTCTTTTTCCTATCCGCCATCTTTAAATGTTCCATCTTAGCTTCTTCTTTACCTCCATCTTTAAATGTTCCTTCTTTCTTTTTTCTACTTCTTCTTCAAATGTAAATGTCCTCCTCTTTCTTCTTTTCTTCTTCTTCTTCTTCTTCTTCTGTAAATGTTTCCTTTTCTTCTTTTTCCTATCCGCCATCTTTAAATGTTCCATCTTAGCTTCTTCTTTACCTCCATCTTTAAATGCTCTTTTCTTTTTTCTTCTTCTTCTTCAAATATAAATGTCCCCCTCTTTCTTCTTCTTCTTCATGCTTAAATCTTCCTTCTTGTTTATGTGTTCAT